>BFEA01000300.1:70353-99997 GCA_003427395.1 Chara braunii | reverse complement strand
GGGGGAGGGGGGTTGAGAGAATTGAGGATCGTCATTTGTTTTTTAAAGAGAACGGAGGATCCTCACTCGTAAAGACAAACCCTTTTAAGTCGCCTTGAAAAGCCAATTCAAATTCTCCGATGCGAGTGGCCTGAAATTTCACTTCTTGAAGAAAAAAAGAGGGGAGGGACTTTAAAGTTTAAAAAGAGGGGAGGCCGTATGCACACTAGCTCTATCTGAGATGTATTTGACAGCATCTATGGGCCGACCGACCTGAGAGAAAGAGAAGGGAAACTCTCAAGTCCTAGTGTGAGTATGCCCTGAGAGAAACAGAAAGAGAAACTCCGGTCGCCCGTTCGGGTGCGCCAGAGACAAATATAACCCGCAGTCATTTTTCCCATGATGCGCTGTGGTCCGCAGATGCATCATCTGCACCCGACCCTCAGTAGTTCGCGAGTGCAAGTATAACCCACAGTCTCGCGCAGACAAGAGAGCAAATTAAGTGCATATTAACTGAGTGCATATTAAGTTTCACCTCCTTCGCCGACAAGAGAGCAAATAATTAGAGACGTTCAACAACGAAAAGCGCAAGATACTGATGATGACAGCGATGATGATGGAGGAGGCGGAGGAGAACGAGGAGGAGGAGGGGCAGCAGGAAGGAGAGGAGGAGAGGGACAAACAGGAGATGGAGGGGGAGGAGGACAAGGAGGAGGAAGAGGACGAACAGATAAAGACAAGTATCGATGAGTTAGAAAGGAAGAGAAAGGGAGGAGGAGATGGAGCAGGAGGCGTAGAGAGGGGGCAGAAGGAGAGGAGAGGCATCGGGGGAGGACGAGAAGAAGAGGAGGAGGAGGAACAGCTCAAGGAGAGTGACGATGAGTTAATGACAACGATGATCAGGGAGGCGGCGGAGGAGCGCGAGGGGGAGGGTCCACAGCAAGGGGAGGAGGAGGGGCACAAGGAGGAGCAGAGGCACAACGATGGAGGAAGAGGAGGAGGAACAGCTAACGAAGAGTCTCGACGAGTTAGAAAGGTGAAGAAAGGGAGGTGAAGGGGCAAAAGGAGAAGGAGGAGAGGGGGAGCAGAACGAGAGGAGCGGCACCGGAGGAGAAGGAGAAGAGGAGAAGAGGAGAAGAGGAACGGCTCAAGGAGAGTGTCGATGAAGTAGAAAGGAAAAGGAAGAGGGAGGAGGAAGGGGAGGGGCACAGAAGGAGAGGAGAGGCAGCCGAGGAGGGGACGACGACAAAGCTCTAAACGAAGGTGTCTATGAGTTAGGAGGAGGAGGAAGAGGAAGAAAAGACCATGGAGAGTCTCCGTGAAGTAGAAATTTGAAGTATGGATCTGCAACTCAGACGACTGGCACATCAAATTTCGTTGTTTAGTATGGCCTCATCATGGCCTGTCGCTGTTAAATTTTGATGATCAGGGTAAATGTTGACGTTCAGGGTAAATTTTGATGTTGAGCATAGCCTGACATTCCTCACACGACTGATTAGGATGCCACGTGTCGAACGCAGGAATTTTCTCACCGCACAGCGGCGCTTTGCAAGAAGAAACCTAGAGCCAAGTCCAATTAGCAGAGTGTTGAATTTTCTCAACCCCTGAATCTGGACACGTTTGTGGCGATGTGCGGTTGAGGAAACTCAACGCGATTTCTGCATATCTCCACAAACACGTCCAGATTCATGCGTTGAGGAAACTCAATGCTGCCAGTGGGACTTGGCCCAGGGAAGGAGACGGGTTCGAGGTCGACAAAAGAGAGAGAGAGAGAATTGAATACAAAGATTCCTACGGATTGTCTTTGGGTGTGTGTTTTCTTGCCTTGTTTTGTTCTTCTTTTTTCCGCTGCTGAGCCAGGAATGAGAGGGACAAATCTCATTTTTATTATTTTTAAAAGAGACCAAAGACAATTCGTTGGTCTGCTTGCTGGCATGAAGGGAAGCATGGAGAGTGCAGACCGACAAATCTCAAGTTCTTTTTATTTTTTTCAAAAGAGACCAAGGTGCCTCTTCTTATCTTACTTTTCTGCCTTAAACCGACCAAACTATATGTAGACCGAACCTACAGTTTGACACGTAAGGAGTAGAAATCTGACAAAACCCTAAAACCTCCTCAAACGTAGACCAGACCGTCTTCAACTGGGAACAATGAACAAACTTTGGAAAAAAAAAAAAAACGGTTTGATCTCTGAGTGGAAACCAAGAAATGTGACCTTTACTTTGCATATCACACCAAAAACACAAGAAACAACTACACAGCACAAAATGTCCTTTTCCGGACATTCGCTCAAATTGGAACGACACAGAAACGCATTCCAAAAAGGAGGGGGGGATGGTAGGGGAGGGGAGGGGGGTAGGGGGGGGAGGAGCGGGAAAGCACAAATCTAGTCTAGCTATTATAATTCAAACAATACCTAGGACAGGGGAAGGAAACCAAGAGGTAATAAGTAGAAACCGAGTTGTGCCAACAAAAAAAAAAAAAAAACCGAGTTGTCCAACAAGTGGAACCACCAGGAACTCGTTGAAAGAAAAAAAAACAGACTGGATTAGAGTGGACCAAGGGGTTTCAATTTGTTTTTCGTGTTTCTTTTTCCGAGGGGAAAGATTGAAAACTGGATTAAAGCTGGATTAAAGTGGCCTCAGTGGTGGGTTCACAATGGAATTCTCGCTTTTTCCCAAAAAAAAAAAAAAAAAAAAAAACTGGATTAAAGTGGACCAAGGTTTCTCAATTTCAGTTGGTAATCAATCAACTCTACGGGTTTCTTTTTTTGAATACTTCCCAACTCCACGGGTTTTCAGACAGCAGAAAGCTGACTGCCATTACAAATAAAATAAATAAAATAAAAAAATAAAAAAATCTGACGGGGAAAAGGGCATGCCCTCCGCGACAACCCAAATTGCCCCAAGTGTCGGAAAAACAACTTGTTGACATCAACGTAAAAAACATTCATGGCGCGTGTACAAACGTACGCGACGGCGTCACTGCAATCCCCCGACGAGTTTTGCGGTCTTACAGCACAGCCTAAAACACAAATCAAAAAAAAAAAGAAAAATTTAAAAACACACACACACACACACAAAGTTTCTGTCTAAAACGGCTCCTGAGAAAGCGAGAGGTAAAAAAAAACAAGTGTCTAATTCAAATATTACATAAGAAAGGAGAAGACGCGCCGACGTGAGAGGACCAGTATACAATCATACAAGGGTCTCCGGGACTGTACTACCTCACGCTTTTTCACCAGCCATATTAGGGGTCTTAATACCCCTACTACCTACTGTTAAACCCCCACAGTCCAGTGTTGTGCCTTCACAGCACAGTCCCCTCGAAGGCCATCAAGCGCAACCACCTTGAACATATAGCCGTGTATAAAATGATGATCGCGTCCCCTAAGGTGCGACATGCAGAACTACTCTCCCGCCTGTGGCATGTGATGGATGGATGGCTTACCGGAGTGTCGCCCATATCGGTGTGTGTGCGACGAAGTGCGACGACTGAGCAACAAAGAGTCGTCGCACGGTACTCCTTCCCATGGGGACTGACGTCTCTAGTTTTATTTACATGTCAAGAGAACCCTACACTACTCTCCCGTAAGGAGGGGGGCAAACTCACACCAGCACTTTTTTTTTACTTCTGGACGGAATTGCGCCCAGATGCATACAGGTCCTGCCATAAATGCGGTCAGACACATTTACGATAGTTCTACCTAGTCTGAGTATGCCCTGAATTGCCTACCCTGAGCGATGATCACGAGTATGACTTGGTTGCAGTCTCCATCTCCCTTCGCTTCTCTGCTTCCCGTAGGGCCGCCCTTGCCTCTGCCTCCTCCTTCGCTTTCATCTCTGGTCGAACCCACAAGAAATACGCCGCAGTCGCTGCGACTCCCCACGCGGCTAAGTTCTGCCGGCCTCGAACTCCCCCCAGCGCATTCAGAAAGACTTCCTCCACCTTATGTACCACAGTCGTTCGCGCCATCTTTCTGTTCGTCTCTCACTGTGTAGTACCTGGCGCCACTTCTCTCCTCCTGCGTTGGAGACAATACGAAAACGAGCGCGGGAGACACAATACGAAAGCGAACGTGGGGGCCTGCTCTCAAAAACATTCTGGCGGGTGCGCGGGGACGGGGATGGGGGCGGGAAGGGAAAACTGCGGCGCCACTGCCGAGAGAACAGAAACGGAAACGAACCCTGGGGCAAGGTCCCACTTGCGCACATTAGGAGTTGGAGATTTCGGCCGTTGATCTTTGTTATCTGCGGTCATTATTATCTCTTAATTCGTGCAAGTGGGACGTAGCCCCTGGATAGACCCCACCCACCGTCCCCTGTTGAGAGCCTCGACTTCAGAAATTCACGGGGATAGTGGTTGGCACCCGGCCGTCCATACATCGCCCGTTCGATTCCGTCAGAGTCGGATTACAGGAATAGTCGTGAAACAGAACGTCGAGCCTTGCTCCACTACCCTATGTAGGGCTCATTCAACTGGGCCATAAATGGCCCAGGCCTTGCCCACGCCGATCGGGGGCACTGCCATCGCGAGCGTGTAGCCCTCCTTTCGAGCAATTATCAACCTGGCCACAGTGAGATTTGCAGACACGATGGCAGAAACTGGAGCACACTCGAAACCAAGCCTGGGTTCAGGCCTGGTTTAGTTGGACACATCTGAAAATTCTGGAAACTGTGGTTTTCTGTTGCTCCACAGCATGAGCACGCCTCCTCGAAAACAATACACGCCGAGAGAACGGAAAAGTCGGGCATAGCGCATGTTGCTGTGGATGTCACCCAGGCCCGTGTTCTTTCACCGCGGTAACTTCGGGGGACCAAAGTGCCGCTCGTCCACCACAGCTTGGCTATGGCGGATTAGGAAAGGAATGCAATGCTTGTACACAAGAACACAAACACTCCACAGGGGTGGGCAGATCCATTCCACGAGCAGCCCAGTGAATCCTTTGTGTTGCTGCCACCCGGGTAGCAGAACACTCAGCTGTCACATACAAGACAAACAAGTGGATGAAGTCGCCTTTTTTCCCCATAAACCGGGGAACACGTGCCGAAGACAACATATGGTTAAATATTCTCTCACAATCTTCGCTCCGCTCTGATGTGAAGGAACTGACAGACCAGCCATCGAACCCTCTGGATTTCGCTACTAACCAAGGTCATTCTGCAACAATGGAATTGAGCTTTCATACTATATTTTTCTTCGACGAACAAGAACTCACAGTTAAACGGGTAAATTGAGAAGATGTATCGTCTTTCTAACCCCAATAGGACTCTCCGGTCTCACATGAGATAGAACATTCTTCCTCTTTGTTGTATTTACTCCCCCTCCTTGCCGCTCGTCTACTCTCACATATATCACTTGATAAAGAAAGTACGAAACAAAAAGATAGGTACAACCCTAAAGTCGCAAAGATTATGCTCCACGTATATCTTAAATTTTTTTTTTGCAGTATAAGGTAATTTTAATTCTCATCCGTTGCTCAAAAATTCAAATCGAAGCAGTAAGAAAATAATAGGGCAAAAGCCAAACTCTTAAAACTGGAAAATTTTTCCACTTATTTGTCCAAAACTCGAAATAGTAAGAAACTTCATCACAGCAAACAGGCTCAGCCTCAAAATTATTACCTAAGTATGGGATACCATATTATTACCAGTAAATACCTTAATTCTTAATGGTTTAATAATTATCGGTTATTCCTTTTTGACTCGGAGTAGATTCCTATCGAAACCCTACTCCTCCTGCTGCAAAAACTCGTCTTTCACAAAGGAGCGAGTTTTAACAATCCTAACACCCACGAAGATATATTGTTTTTTTTTTTTTTCAGGAACGCGCGACCGGGGAAATGGACCAAGGAGCAATAGGCCAGGGTGGGGACAACGCCCAGCAGAGCAAAAACTATACAGAAGAGGAGGACAAGAAACAAATTGACTCCCTGTTGGAGACCTACTTCAAAGACGGACTCTTTCCTACAAAGATGAATGTCGGGGTACCGAGTTTTTAAGAAGACATTGGTCATTTAAATTTGAACAAGGAATTCTCATATCGTAATGCACAATGGTTGAAAGAACATGCGATTACCGTTATCTTCTCCTGCATGTCGAGACTCTCTCTAATAGTCTCAAAAATAAATTAGTTAGAGTTTATGAAAATGCATAGTACGATGATGGCATGATTAACAATTCGGTGAAAAAAGGAAGATATCAGACCAAAGGAAAAAAATTGTGTTATTTTGTCTCTGCGGATACTAGTGTCATCCAATGGATGCTGAAAAACAAATGGATGAAATCGAGTCGGAAGTCAAAGAGTACAAAGTCTGGTTTCTACCGTGCAGAGATGAAAGTGTTCAAGGACAATGCTCAAAAATTCGTTTGGATTCGTTGCTCGAGGGTGCCCCTGCAGTAAAGAGTCAAGTCCATACTGTATATTTTCGATCACACTAAATACTTGGAATGGTGCTTCGCGCCTTTGGTAACTAGTTTGATAGATTGCATATCAACCCTAAGAACCGAGGTGAAAATGACTTTCGAAGCAGTCCTGAAAGCACACCCCACTGAGTAAAAAAAAAAAAAATCCAAAATTAAGGAATGTCCGACTTGAGTTGGATGTATTCACTAAGCCACACATCAAGTCGAGACTCGTAGTCGGAATCCCATACCATGTTGATTATTCCTTCGAAATTATTTCGGCAGACACCCCATGGTGTGGAGTGTGCAAGGCAAACTATCATTTGGAAACCCAGGACTGTTATCTGCTGAAAGAAAGTGACCCGTTTGCAATGCAAGGGGTGAGAACCCCAGCACTCGAACCCCCTTTCTAGGACTTCGTTCCAAAGGGAGAGACGCCACCCACAAAAGACTTTCATCGTTGAGTGAAGGGTTTTCCTTTGTAATAATGAGGAAGAACGCTAGAAACAAAAAAAAGTTAAATTACAATGACAAAAAAGTGGGGAAAGAGAATGAGAAAAGATAGTTTGGGACAAAAAGAGATTAATGCGCAAAGAACGAGAGGGAACAAGGCAGAAAGGAAAAAAGGGAAGAAAGAGGAGCAATCGCAAACGAAGCGAAGAAAAGAATCTGGCTTGAAAGAGAATGCGAAGCAAATTTGGAAAAGGAGGGGGGGAAAATCAAAGAAACGAACAATTGAAAAAGGAGAAAAGTCGAATGAACTTAACAAAAGAAGAGGAGGAGGAGGAGGGAGACAAGGATGTAGAATCATACTGCAAGGACCATGAGGGACAAGAGGATATGCAAAGAGGCCCAAAAATAACGGGAGAGAAAGTGGGTAGGAAAATAATCGAAGATGTGGTGATCCGGCTACTTGATGGAGAGAGGGAAGCTATCGAAGCCGGAGTCGGGGGTCTAAAGGAAAGAACAACGGAGCGAAAAAGTGGCGAAAGAAAAGAAAAGAATCACGACAGCCTCACTAATGCACAATCAACCAAAGCCCTCAAGAAAGGGGACAAGAGCGTCCCCCAAATCATTGTCCCCCTAATTTGTGTCAGTGTCAACAAGAGACTGGTGATCCTAGCGCCACAGTTGCTAGATGGGTCGCTCGAACTCCCCACCGTAACAACAACAGTTGACGGCCCACTGACAGAATCTAATATCCGGACCAAGGCCAAAAGTCTAATCCCCACGTATCTAAGATTGTGAATGGTCCCAATCATGCGGGTAAGCATCTGCATCATAGAGGATGACACTAGGAACAAGGTGGAATGACTCTTCCCCTTCCTAGATGATATGATGGACCAAAAAAAGATTGGAAGTCATAAATAGGACATGGTTTTATATCTCATACCTTGACTCAACTCTTAATGAGTAGCTTGAACGAGTTTTTTTCAAAGGTTTTTTCACAACAACTTGAAAGATTGTTGCAAAATGGTTGGACGAGGCAATCCACAAAGACATGATTTTCACAGAAGAATTTGAGAAAGCAATGAACACCACCTGGTCTGATTCCCAACTGCAGATAGGGGATGACGTTAGCAGACGCAGGAAGAAGAACAAAGCTGATCCAAACGCCAACATTCAGACCAAGGTGGTGGAACAGGTAAGTTATGCATCCTAAGGGCAAGTTGCACATAACTTTTTGGAATTTGAGAGGACTGTGTGACACAAATAAAAAATACACGAGAGACAAATTAAGAACATAGCTGCTCCGAAATAAAATTCAAGTTTTGTGCTTACAAGAATCAAAATTAGATGAAAAAAAATTACCGAATCAACAAAGTCGTGAACCGGCCCCCAGTTTTGGGCACAAGCGAGGCGTGGACAGGGCAACTCCTGAACCCGTGGAGGTACCGACATCATTTTCCAAGAGGATCTTAAAACAAAAATCATAGACAGTATTGTAGACATCTGGGGGAAATGGGTATGGGTAAAGTTTACGGGAGAAAATAAGGACTAGACTGTGATATTTGCGTACTTACTTGTGGATTACAAAAAAAGATCCAGATTTATAGCAGAATTGTTCAACTTTATCCCTAACGATTAAAATTTGATCATAGTTGCTGATTGGAACACGATTTTGAACATGAGACTTGACAAGTCAAAAACCAATTGCCTTGAGAAAGGAATAGAAGATGTTGCATTTTTTTATTGTATCATAGACCCTGCACCCAGATGCCCACGGGTACACTGGTGCGGGTCACAAGTACCACAAGTAAGAAGAAGGCCGAATTTTGTGTTGATGAGAGGTAGATCTTGGGAAACATGCTTGAAAACAAACGTTCACACAAGATCCCCCTCAGATCACCTCCCCATCATCATAGAATTTAAAATCAACCAGATAATTAAATTTGGGACATCGTATTTCAAGTTGAACGTAGACCACTTGACGGACGCAAACATTATAAAATGGATTGAGAATCATTTTCTAAAATAGGAGTCTGTAAAACCAATATTTAAAAATCCTAAACAATGGACTGAAGTAGGTCTCCGACACTTGCAAACCTCCTTAAGTGTATTCTCACAAATAAAAACCATCAGTAAAATAAAATATGAGGACAAAATTATGCAACGAATTAAAAACGCAGAAAATAACATGGAACTGCATCCAATATCGGACAGATATTGGATAAATGTGAGAAACTAGAACCTTAAGAAACTTGAATAAAAAGAAATTCAAGATCTTAGTCCAACGTAACATTATTACAAGAGATAGAATGACGAAAAACACTTTCATAAAATTGTTGTTACAGAAAGCAAAACCCGTAACACAAACAATTGCTCACCTCTTTGCAACATAGCTGGCAGTGACATATGATTTAGATCTCATGTGTGAATATGCCCGACTACACTGTTAAGACATCCTAACGAAATGTGGACGATTCGAGAGAATAAACACGGATCTGAGGGAAAACTCACTATTTTGGCTATATACAGAGGTTTGACTTCCCACACAAGTGAAGTTAGATCTTGACAGACCCATTACAAAGAAGAATTAAACGCAGCGATAAATTGCCAAAGGTAAATGTTCGGGTGAGTGTGACATGCCTATAGAATTATACTTGGAATTATGGTCTCACATTAGTCCTTACCTACTCACTATCTACAACAACGTGCTATTGGGTGGCCCACTCACGAAAGGGATGATGAAGGGGTTAATAACCCTTATGTAAAAAAAGGAAAACAAAACAAACATAAAAAAATAAAGACCAATTTATCTGTTAATCGTCTCCTATAAACTATTAGCTAAAAAAATGATGGTCATATGGGAGACCAAATACTTATCAATGTTAATCTAGAAGGAACAAAAGACCTTTGTCAAACAGGGAAACATAATGAAAAACATTGTTGCAGTCATTCAACCACTGAAAATAGTGTCATCCGAGGACAAAAATCGTAGCAATTATACTCCTCGACATGAAAAATGACTATGATCGAGTGAGATGAGTCTTCGTAATGACTAGCCTCACCCACTTAAATTTTGGTCAAAATTTTCGTTAGTGGGTAGTCATCCTGTACTCAACAACGACCGCCCCAGTGATGGTCAATGGACAATTGTCTTAGGAATTTGGATTGACAATATCCTTGAGACAGGGTTGTCCCTTGGCCGCACTGTTATTTGTGGTGCACATGAAAATTATGTTGGACAATATTAGGCATAACACATAATCAATGGGTCTGAGAGTGCGTAATAACTTACAATGGAAAGGGGGGGCTCTTACAGACGCCTGACAATAGTTGTAGCTAACACAAGGCCAAACTTACTAATTATGATGAAGACACTCAACACATACTGTATATTATCGGAGACTTTCATAAATTGGAAAACAATTGTATATTTCATGCCCAGCTCACACAGACTACAGGCACATTAGGGACTGAGGTTGATTCCAACTAACTCATCAGATCGGTTTCTAGGAGTATAGGCCTTACTCAAAGACAACTCGGACTTCCAAGACACCATGTTAGAGGAGTGTTTCATCAAGAGACTGTCAAGTTGGAAGAACAACACACAATTGTCCCTCTTCGGGTGTGCCATGGTGATAACAGTAGCAGGTTTTTCGGTGTTATGGTTCACTCTTGCAGTTCACCTGCAAGGGGACCCATCATATAAGTGGATCCACAAGGCGGCAGCAAGATACCTTTGGAAACCGGATGCACGCAACCAGACAAACTAGATGTCAAAGGTTGCTTGAGAATTAGTAACCTTTTTAATAGAAGAAGGGGGACTTGTAATAATCGACCCTTGGCAACAGAACCTTGCACTACTAGCAAGGTGGGTGGTGAAAGCTATGACTGCAGAACCAAATGCCCCATAGCTGCTACTAGCACGATACATCCCCAATAAGGAGTGGTTACTAAAGAGACAGGAAGATGCAAGGACATGCCTAATGATCAAGTCATACATGAAGAAACGCCCCAAATCCAAGTTTTAGAGGAACATTCTTTTTGCTTGGGAGAAGTTGTTCCCAATAGAAAGAGAAAGACCAAGCTCAAGAGCCACATGAGAGACAATACCAAATCATATCATCTTTGAAAACCCGTACATCCGGGACCATAAAAGATATATGTTTATAACCAACGATGTACAAGGTCGGTTCAAAAGAAGTTGGGTAGAAAGGGGGGTCTCCAGGGTGGCTGATTTGTGGGATGCAGATAAGCAAGTCTGAAGAACTGCCTTAGAGATGAAAACCAGACTGGAGACTGAGGTACGTAAAAGGCAGATTTACTGCCATAACCCAGGTAATATCTGCTGCATGGACAATCAACCTCAAAACGGTGGTTATTCCCTCCGACGGACTATGGGTGAAAAATACGGTATTACCTGATAGCGAGCTTATCCTACAAATCACAAATAATCTGGAAGTTGACGAGATGTCTTCATTGTAAGGACTAGGGGAGGTTCTGGTTACTAGATCCATAATGAGAGCACCTGCGGCGGACCCCTAGTTCACAGACTGTCCATGCCAGTGGGGGACATACCGTTACAATCAGCAATAGTGGACGTCAGGGCAGTGAGGTGGTATCAACAATCCACACGAGAAACAGTCTCCATATTTCAGTACACACCTAAGGTAGACACTGAATTGATAAGGGGAAAAACACAGAGAAAACTCTGCACTACAAAAAACACTAAAAGAGAGGATAGAGACATATTGTTAATTCCCTCTACACTAGTAGACAGTCTGTGAAAACAGATTAAGAATCCGCCATCACAAAAATTAGCAAGTATATTATGGCAACGAACAATGTTGGCCACAACAACGACGGTCACATGAGCCAAGCAAGGTATGAAGATCTTTTCAGGCTGCATTAGGTGCACGTGGATGTGAGAGACTGACCGACACCTATGGCTCACCTGCCCAACTTCCAAAATAGTATGAGATTGGTGGAAGAGACACTAAAGCATTCACAAAAAAAGCTTTCAAATGGACGGATAACTGAATTTTAACCGGCATCCACTCCAACACTAAACAAACAGAGGAAGACTAGTTACCACATGGCTTAAGCTACATGAGTCATTATGATGAAGGTCATCTGGGATGATCGTAACGACAAACTCTTTCAAAAAGTTCACATCTATAACAGTGTTATCAAAGCCGAAGTGGTTAAGATGATAAGAACAACGATACTCAGTGACTCGACAAGGCATGAAAAGGGGGGAAACAAAAATGAAAGACACTGATTCTACAAGTCGTGGGGTAGGAATCCAGTTCTAGCTTCACTCAGCCTGGAGGGCAGGGTCACCTGTTGCTCCTGGTTACTGAAACTAGTTGGTTTGAGATAACGGTGTAGCAACCCGGCCTAAGTAGCTCCAAAGAGAAATGGTTTTTAAGAAGTTTTAGAATGGTATTTAAGAGGAATTGCCCCATAGGCTTTAACTGTAAAATAATGAGAATTTTTGAAATTCCATTTTTTTTTTCCCCTTTTTTTGGGATCCAATTTTCAGCAGCCTCGACTGAGGTATCACCTCAGCACAATTTGTCCACTCTATCCAAGTGGTTTTCTGGGAAATTTTCGAACCCTGTTCTGTTTGTTTTTTCCTCTGAGCTATAAAAGCAAACATGCAAAAAAAAAAAAAAAAAAAAAAAAAAAGTGAAACAGAACGTCGAACCTTTTTCCACTACCCTATGCAGGGTTCATTCAATGGGGCCATAAATGGCGTAGTGGGCGTGTAACCCTCCATTAAAGGAAAGGATGAGATAGATTCACATATGGAGTGTATCAATTTCCTCATTGAATGAAACCAAAGTAACCACATGGTAAATTTGATGGAATGTAATGATGAAGTATTCAAAATATGATATTGTTTACGTTGGTCAAACTCTCAAGATGGATCCAAGTATTTTAGGTGCTCATTTGAACTGTAATTCGTCATAATGTCATGTCTCCCACGCTTAAATTTAGGAGATGCACACTGCAACGATCAAGAGTCAGTAGCAACCTTTTCTAATCGAATAGCAGTGAGGGTAGTAGGTGGGAAAGACAAGTCTCCATCTCGTATCCACGTTGTAATCCTCTCACGCAAAAAATAATAGGGATGATTATAGTGCATTCATTCAACATTCTTAACTCAAGCTCAAGTAGATAGAACAAGTTTTTTATCCAAAAAAATAATAGTCTATACCCGGTTGAAAAAAATAGTTCAGTTTTTATTTAAGCACTCTCATAGGAAGAGAATCCCAGTGGGTAAGTCTTTCAAGTAATCATCGATCAACGTGCTTCTCACGAGAATCATTTTATGAGTTGCCACTATAACTGATTCCTTCTCCCTATGATAATTTTAACGTTGTCTCATGGGATATGTGTTGTGACTACTATTCCAAAAAAATGCAAGTTGAAATTTTCATCCATAAAAAATAAAGGGTTTATTATCAAACTTTACATTGTTGAATTAGTAAAAAAACATATTCGAAAAAAAAAAAAAAAATTGTCCGGTCCTCCCACAGCCTAAAATGAGACGCCACATAATTAACTCTTTGATGGAAAGGAACTCTGTCCTTTACTTCACTTTCCTCTACATCATATCTTTTTACCAATATGAAATAACACTGATATAACTTAAATACTCATTACTTTCCCTTAAATCGTTATCTTTACTCCACTCAAAATTCATTTAACAACATCGAGTTATCGTTGGACAAGTCGGCACGCGGTGTATAAAATCGAGTTGTTCATTCTAGAACTTATGAATTATTCCCCCCCCCTCATAAAGTTTTGCTACATTTATTCGTAATGAGTTTTTTTAATTAAAGTATGGGTCGATGAGGGAAATAACTTGAACATGAGATGGTCTTTTGCGATAATTAATCTCCTATTAAGGTATACAATAAATTTAAAGTCGGTAATTGAAATATCTATAAGTAATATAATATTAATGGCGACAGTCTTTCTAAGCATATTACAACTATTATATATATCGTGTGTTAACAAATTTAATGAGCACGAACTTTGTGAATTGAAGATGGTTAGAATACATATATGTTTGATACATGTCAAATGTAACTAATGGCGATGCTGATAATCTTATTGAAATAAATGTCCTCATGCTTACCCTATGAATCATTAGGCCTATATACAATTTCACGTGTGAATGGAAATGAGTCTATAAGAACACCATACACCTTAGTCAACTATATTGAACATGTATTATTGTCCTCATATATGTTTATTGTTATAAGGGGTTCAATTAATTTGATCAACATTAGGGAGTATAAAAATATCTTTAATCCTTCTTTTGACTCACCTTACATAGACGCACTTAAGAGAAATACCCTTATGCTTGTGTCACTAGTTGAATCTGATAACTTTATCGACACCTACAAGGTAATGCACTCTGACTCATTCAAATTTACGTGGCATGGTCCCCGATCGATTACACACGAGGCTCAACCACACAAGATAATTGATTATATTCTAGTAAATAAGACTCTTTGGGATTACTATATAATACGAACATATCTTATGGTTTATTTTTTTTTCATACCTTAATTTCATACTTATCAACAATATATTGAAGAGTTCAATTATTAAACACAGACGACATTTTCGTTTAACCATTAATGTGTATAAGGATAAGAGATCCCTAAAGGAGTAATAATTCTAATCGACTTTTTGATCAATGTTAAACATTTGTTTGTTAATGAAAAAAACTTGGCATAGTATGAACAAAATATACATATATATATGTATATTTCGAATGGCGGTGGTTATCGAAGTGGGAAAAAAAAAAAAAACTTGTTAAAAATTAAACAAATAACAGGCTATGCTAAGACATACGAGCTCCTAATGCGGGAATCGATTCACCCATTCCCCCTAGTGTGGCAACGAAAACCAACCAGATGTATTTTTATTTTGTGAAATACCACCTCCATATCCTCATAACTAGGGTACCCGAAGCTCGGTCCGAGCCGAACATGACAACCCGAACGACCGAATGTTCGTGCCCCTCTGGGGTATTGCTTGCCTAAACCTAAACTTCAACTTCTTTTTTTTTCACGTTTTTTTTCGTTTTTTTTTATTTATCATGTTGCGAAGAGGGAGAGTTCACAATACATATTTTTCATTAAACAAAAAGGTAAGAGGGCAGTTTAGTTGCCGAACGGTAGTAATCCCCTTCCAACATGTGTGTGTGTTGTGTATGTGTATGCGCAGAGTGGGGTCGAACCCGCCTAACGAATCAATCAATAAATCAATATCGCATTTTTGTTAAAACTTTTATATATAGTGATTGATTGATTGATTGGTTGGTTGAGGGGGGGTCGTTTGTCCCCTATGCGCACCCCAACCTCCCTCCTTCCCTCCCTTGTGTGTGTGTGTGTGTGTGTGTGTATGTTTGTGTCGTGTTTGTGCACATGTATGTATGTATATGTGTGTATGTGTGTGTGTGTGTGTGTGTGTGTGTGTGTGTGTGTGTGTGGAGGGGGGCCCGACACCCCCCAACCAATCAATCACTCACTCGATCAATCAATTAATATCACGTTTTTGTTTTTTTTAACTTTTATATAATCGATTGGTCGGGGGAGGGTCGCCCATCCCCTACGGCCCCCACCCCCGTGTGTGTGTGCACTGCTGCGTACAAGAAAACAACAAAATAAAGAATGTCGTGTTGCCCACCAAGTACATGTTATCTTAAATTGAATGTTCCAAACAAACTCACTGAAAAGAAGATTATTATGGAATCCAATATGCCAACAACCTACCCACCTGCGAAAAATATGGAAGTGAATTAACTCAGGAATCCAATGTCTATGACAATAAGTCAGAAAGTAAAAAACAATGAGTGGCAAGGCAAGGAGGTGACTAGGCTTTGAGCAAAAGGCAACAACAAGGCACATAGGCTCGACGGTACGAGGGAGGCGGGTGGGACGACAGATGTCAACACGACAAAAAAGAAAAAAGTAGACAAAAGCGAGTGAAGGAAAGGGCATGAGGCAAGTCAGCATGTGAAGACGTGCGACAACAAAGGACAAAGGCTAGAGGGCACCGAGGAAGGGGGTAAGTACACAAAGGCAATACAACAACTATCGAAGGCTGGAGGGCACGAGGAAGGTGGAAGGCCATGTAACACGTTTAACAAGTAAAGGAGAAAAAAAAATCAAGTCGCATAAGAATATTAAGACTGGAAAAAAAAAAACATTGATGATGAAAGATTGTTTCGTCGGAGTTGCACCGACTTATTAAGAGGTTGAACCCTCAACAATCTGCAGAATGCTCGTATTGATGGTTTGGGTTATGCACCTTTTGACTTTTGTTGAAGATGAACTCTCCCCAAATGTAACACAATAATGAGCAGCAACCCAGTGAAGCACCAACCAATGCTCCAGAGGCAACAAGGCTGCTCAACTCCAAGGACTACTGCAAGGAAGGACATCGCAAGCGGATCGTGTACAACCATGCAATGAAGCACAAGGCAACACCAACAAGGCAACCACACATATAGCAACTCGCAACAACTCATCGAAGCACTAGGCTATGCTGCCAGAGCAACCCAACTACTTAGTGTCAAAGACTTCTGCAAGGAACGACAGGGCGAGTGGAAGAGCAGCACGACAACCGTGCAGTAAAGCACAAGGTGACACCAATAAGGCAGCCAAAGTACATAGCACACAAACAAAGGATAGCCCTTTGGCCTTCGCACAAATTTCGGACATGGCCCTGGAACCCCCCCCCGACACAAAACCCTTGACCTGGCTGGAAGATAGATACTAGAAGATACCTCGACGGTATAAGGAAGGAGAAGAAGTCGGAGAGTTTTGGGAACGCTTGCCAAAAACCTGGAGGAAGCTTCTGCTTCTTGATCGACCACTCCCAGACAAATGGGAGGAAATCCTAAGGCAACCGCTCTTTGGAAATAAATGGATCACATACCCTAACGGTAGAATCAGATGTAGCTCGGCCTCCCCATAGAGAGGACTGGCTAAGCACGGAGTGCTATAAGTAGCGGACCTGTGGGACAAGGAGGAAGGAGACTGGTGACGAGTCGAGCAGATGCGACAGAGATTACATTATTGTCATCACACAAAGACTGCCTTGGAGGAGCTGGTTGAAAGTTTCCCTATCCTCTGGTATTAGGTTTTGAAGAAAGGACCTACGCTAATAGAAGGAGATTGGGTGAGGGCTTTCGACTTCCCGGAACAAGTGGGGCAGGTGCACTTGGTCCAGCTGGACGATGCACTGATTGAGCACTTGACCATGGGAATAGGCGGGGATGAGGACACCGGACCCTTCTCATGGATTGACAAGGATAGGCTTTCTCGAGTCAGAGTGCTCGAACAGGAAGGGGGGAAAAAGGTCTACCGTCCAGAAACGCCCATTGATAAACTCCCTTTCGACCCGGTGGAGTGGCGATGGTCTCGGGAGAGGCAGCCCGGGGGAAGATCCGCGAGACCACTAACGCTAGCTGACATAAAGGTAAAGATGGCATACTGACTTTTGAGGCCCCAGAGGGCCCTGAGAGACATAGTACGTGACAAATGGCAGAAACACCTGAATGTTGGCATCGAGCCTGAGGAGCTGTGACCGATCCGGTGGTTCAGAGAATATAGTAAGTTAAAGCCAACAAAAGTTTCTTCACTACAATGGCAAATGGCGCATTGCTGCTTTCCAATCAACACCTGGCTGATTAATCACATAACCTTTGAATAACAAGGTTGGGGCTCACCTTGATGCAAACGATATCTGTATCGTTCTCCCGCTCATAAGAGGTCGGAAACTGTCAAGCACATTTTTCTAAAGTGTCCGACAGCAGTGTTGACATGGCGATGGCGGACCGCATTTGGCGGCAAATGGTCCCTGATCTGCCATGGTTGTGGGACTGGAAGGCCCTCCTCACAGGATTGTACCATTGCCTCGAGAGTGAACGCTTCACATAAAATATTTTTCGGTTGGGAAGGAGGTCGGTTCTCTGGACGTTTATATGGCAAACATGTATTTTAGAGATGGAGGAGGCCAAGGTGGAGGCGGGGGAAGTGGGAGACCAAATCAAACAATTGATGCAAGCCGAAATTAGTAACCAATGGCAGGCGGTCAAGGAAAAGTTGGACCTGTTACATAAAAAAAAAGATATAGAGGCCGCCATTACTCGATTTGTACCGACTGGTTGGCGGTAGGCGGAAGGGATGGATGGCAGAAGTGTTCTGGACAGGAGACGCAATTCGGGTGGCCCCGAACGAGGAGGACCTGTCAAGAGATGACTTAGCCAAAGATTACATGCTGATTTTTCATGATTCGACAATGGTGGACCCCAATGTCCACCTGGGACCCCTGTTGGATTTCTAGGACCCCTTTGCCCCACACCCTTTATCGATGGTTAAAGTCCTGCAAGAAGACCACTAAAGAGTACCTTGGTAGGACCTCCACATTTAACCCCCTAGGTTAATGCAGGGCGCATTTGTAGCTCTGTATGTGTATTGTATACGGGACGTTGGACCCGGTTTCTAGCAGGGAGCTACCTTTCTCATGATACCAAGTAGGCTGACGTCGACTGTTTTCAATTGTTTTTCAAACAGATTCATGATTTTTTATTTCAACTTCAATCGGTGGGGAGGGGGGGATAGCTGCAACCGCTAAGGACCCAGTGCCCCCCAGGGCCTAAGGCGACAGCAGCTCCCCGACTTGCCTCATGCCCTGCTCAGTAAATCCACTGCAATCGAGGGTAATGAATGCCGACAGGGATAAGTTTTGGGACAAAAATGATGTATTTAGGGACGCTGAACCCGTTTTCCACTATGTGATGCTCCCCACTAATAAATGGAGTTTTTCCTCAAGGTGCTAGCGGTGTTTGCTCTTACCAGCACCACTAACACTAGAGGGAGTGTTAAAAAAAAAAAAAGGATGCAAAAGGWACAACCCACATATGGGCGACAAGGCAACAGAGCTGCGAAGCGCAAGACAATAACAAAAACACAGCCACACCACATAGCGAACACAACAACTTGCCAGGAATGACCTGCAAAGCAAGCGGGACGGGCAATAAGGCAAGGGCAGAGCACACATGAGGTGGTCCATACATTGAACGTAAAGCAGATTGACGCATCACCTGCTCACATTACGGGTGAACCCCACATACTGTTGGTTCCCACTACTTATTGTGCGACGGAGTCAGACCAATGAACATCCGTTCTCACTAGTAGGGCAAACAAACATCCCGAACTTAGTGCCCCCCCTGAGAGTGTTGCATGCACTCTAAAGGAGGAATGACCGACTCTTTGTCACTGCTTAAGAGTGTTCAACTTCACAAAAAAAAAAAACATAGAAACAATAGAAATAAAGTATAAAAACAAACACACACAAACATACATACATAAAAGTGATTGTCTATGTGCGTGTGCGTCTGTGTGCACTCAGGGGAGGGGACCCCCCCCCGCCCAACAATCAATCAATCAATCAATCAATACATTTGAAAGTTGAAAAAAAAAATATGATATTGATTGATTTATTGGTTGGGGGGGGGGGGGGGGGGGGGGGGGGGTTCCCCCCCACACACATACACACATACATACACACACATTGCACACACACGCAAACACACATATATATAGGGGGAGGAGGGGCACGAGGGGGGGATGCCTCCCCCCAACGACTCTGCACCCCTGTGTCCAACTAATCAATCAATCAATAAATATATAAAAAAAAGTTTAAAAAAGAAAGGAAAAAATGGAGAAAGGGTTTCAATTGCTTAGAAACTTCTTATCTTTTACAAATTTTATGATTCCTTTTACTCAAAAGGATCGCATGAGAATTAGCAGGTAGGTGCTTTATGTGTTGGACTCCCTAAAAAAAAAAAAAAACCCTCGAAATGGGGTCTGGCAGAGCGGTCCAGGGCTCGAACCTCCGAACATTTGGGGGAGGGGTCCGACTGCTCAAGACAAATAAAACAATATGACACGTTGGCGCGTACTTATCTTCACAATTTGTCTTCCGACATCTCTCGTATAAGAGACTTTCTTACTTAACCAGATAAGTCTTGACCGTTTACTAAAGAATAACTATTCGTAGTAACCAAACAAACAGTTTTAGGTCTATGTCCAATTATTGATCAACTCCCATTCAAAGTTTTTTTAAGCTCGTGGGATGCTTTTGCAATTTTTTATTGTTATATCTTTAATACAACACTATTTTCTTAAGGCTTTATCAAAATCATCATGATGCTCACAAGAGTGATCTCCCTACTGTATACAAAGATACGAACACTTGGGATTATAGGCAAATAAAGAAATAAGTGGCGATTGTTATTTTAAACGTTGAGAAAAAGGTATGATAAGAGTTGGTTATTTGTCATCCGCACTCCAAGCCGAATGAGTTTTTCACCATGGTTTCCGTAATTGGGCGTGGTATATGTACTCAAAGGTTATTTCCTCAATTTCAACCAATGACAAACTATCTTATAAATTTCCCCATACAAAGTATTTGCATCATACTTAGCCTTTGACCCCTTATTATTTGTTTTACAATTGGACAATATAACATCAAATGCGCAAATAACAGGTTTCATACCAAACCTCATGCTTACGTGGCATGTGGACGCAATTGAAAATAATTTAAATGTGATCGCGAAAAACTCACCTTCGCACTCAAAAAGTTTGATGTTACCATGGATAATTACTATCAATTATCCAATATTTTTATAAATTTGAATAAATTAATATTTTTTTACCTGCTCTATATATCTTGTATGTTGATTGGGATCTAAAATAAATTCCAACTATATATATCGATTTTTCTTAAGGATTGAGGTTTCACTGTAAAATTGCTTAAAACAATTTGACAAATAATAAGATAGTTGCTAGAGTTGAAAAAAAATCTCACATTTATCTTTATTTCGTTTATCACTTGTTCTTTTATTTAAAGCATTATTTTTTTTAAATTTATTGTAACTCCCCTTAGCAGTACATTTGTTGGGATAAATAACATATTCAAAGATCAAGACAATAATTATGCGATACTTATAAAAATCATCGATTACAAATGAATAGGGTCTCATTATAAAAATATTTTGGGAAACAATAGCCACTCATCAGAATGAAAGGTGACAAGAAATAATGGATCTCAAACTACTTAACCACCACTTCAGTGGCGCGCACTGTTCATCGTGTTGCAGTAAAATGCGAGCGGACCCGCACTCTTTGGCAGAGGACCGGTAGAGCTTTGGGGCAGAGGAATGGTAGACCTCGAATATTAGAGTTTCCAGCCCACGAGGTGCAACGAATGGGTGAACACCAGATGTGAAAACGACATCTGTTTCCAGACGGGCTGGTAAGAAACAAGAAGAAGGTTACTAAAAGAAGAGAAAAATGGAAAGGAAAAAACAAAGTACTTGTAAGCCCTGCCACTTAGCGAGTGAAAGATGAAATGGGAAAAAAAAAGAACGAGAGCACACAAAATGCCTCTCTCTACTACTCACCAAATGTGCAAAATTAGATGAATCCTCCGTTAGAACGTGGAAAGATACACAACCCCACTTTTTGTCTTGATAGAAACAAAATGAGCCCTCAATTATTTCAGGCGTCCTCCTGCCGTGAGGGGCGAGAGGAAGAGACATATTATCGACTTTTTCTTTTTTTATTGTTTTTTTTTAATACAGAAAAAGAAAACATATATATATATATTCTCGCCTAGTGGAATATATCATAAGGAACGAATGATTTTCATTTTACGACTTAAACGTATGGTAGTGCCTTCCGCCGCTCGAAAGCCTAAGTAAACATTTTGGAAAAAATTGCGAGTTGTTTGAAAAATTTGTCCCAAGATGTAGGAATACCTTATATCAAAGGTTAAAATCTATTCGAGAATCCAAGGATCACGTAGCAGGATGGTTCCCCATTTTATGCTTCAACTAGGGCTAGTTACTTAGAGGGTCCTAAATATTAAAAAATGACTTGGAGTCAAACCATTCAAAAATCTTGTGGAGTTGTCTTTATCACTGGGCGGTTTGACTCATGTCTAACGCAGAGAATGCTGCAGAGCGCTGGTTAAGATTACATGAGGGGGGGGGGCGACCATAAAACCTAGTCAACGGGGCTCCTTAAATTGGTCGATGCTAGGTTGTCCCAATAGAAACAGAAGTCAGTTTCTATCTTATGATCCTCGACATCTCACATTGTAAAAACTCAAAAAAATACAATATTGTTCAATTGTGTATGAAATGAAAGAGATTGGAAAGAGAAACAGACAAAGGAGGAAGATAAATGAAGAATGAAAGAAAAATAAGAAGATGAACATGAGCAAAAACCATTGTCACTGCTCCTTTAACCCACCGCCATCTTCCACCTCAACATCTTCTCAACATCTTATTAACCCTCTGCCATATGAGAAAAAAAGTAGGAAGGGTTCGTTGGCGCCTCACCTTTTTGTTCGTCCTTACCCTTTATCTCAGTAGGAGCAGTTGTTACTCCTACTGGTTGTTCGCTTTTGGGCTTCTGATCAAAGGGCAAAATGTGATCACATGTCTCGATGTACCGCATTTAAGACATTGCGCATTGTCTATGTGCTCCTGCCAAGTTTCATGAGTCAATCCCATCTTTAACCAGAGCTTCCCCTCGATAATGTCAGGGTGCACTGGAAACGAGCGTGGTCTCTTCCTTACAAAATCTCTCAGTGGGACTCCCTTGGTGGCCACAACAGCAGTGACTTCCCCCTTCCTAGAGTCATTGTTGCTATCCTTCTCATTTTCGTCTTCTCTTGGCCATTTTTCCACCGTGTCATCATCGAAGACAACGAGGATGTAATCCTAGCGCTTTTGTCGCCAGATAACTCGTTTTCCTCCATCATACATCTTCCCTCCTCCTCCTCCAGACTTGACTACATCTGCATAAGAGTTGTTGACTTGAGAAGTCATCTGCTCCCTTTGTAGAGTGAGGTCTCGAAATTGCCTATAATTATACTTTCCAGACTTCGCTTCAGCCATCAAGTGTCCCCGAATGGGCTCAGGCAACGCGCGGGAGTAAATATATAACACTTGGTTGTCTTGCATGTTCAATTCTGGAACCTGCAACAATCGGTCGACTTCATGGGACAAAGTTTCGATCGATGTCCAATGCTTTTGACCAATCGTAGTTAATTGGTCAAATGCCTTGTCTGTTGTCGTCTTATCCAGGAAATGATCCTTGATTTTGGCCAAGAACCGTTTTAGGGTCATTGTCTTTGCCCATTCACCAATGTCTTTAAAACTCGCGGGCCTCGACGAACATCCATTGTTTGGCCTCACCTCCCATGCAAGAGGTAGTGAACGCCACTTGGGACTCCGGCTCGACCGGAGCGGTGCTTACATACGTTTGGATTTCACCAATCCACAGAAGGAGACTCTCATCTTTCTTGTTATTAAAAGTAAAAGGCAACTTCATTTTCACTCTTTCTTTCTTCTTTGGCATCTCCGGTTCTGTACTTGTCTTATCCGGGGTTGTCGAAGAAGAAGGAGACTTGGAAGGAGTAGAATGAGGAGAATTAGGCGGAGAGGGAGGTGGACTCGGCGGTCCCTTCCCATTGGTCGATGTCTCAACTGTAGGACCAACAGACTTGATGACATCACTCATCAACTTCTTCTCGTTTTTTGCCTCTTCCTTACCTTTTACCTTATTCTTTCATTTCACAATGTTTATGATTGTTCTCATTCTTACGACAATCTCATTTAACTGAGTTTGCTGTGTCAATTTTCTCTTCCAAAAAGGTAAGGTAAGTCATAATATGAGACAACATATGCAACATGTCAACCTGTTCCCCAGTTTTCGTCCCAATCACTTGTCCAATTTCTCTAACTTTCTGTTTCCTCCTTTATTCTTGTTTTCTCCTTCTTGCTAGCTCTTCTTTCTTTCTTTCTTCCGCAGCCATTGTTTCTTTCAGTTGCTGGATGTTCGCTTTAATCGTAGCCTCGGACACTTCTGGTTTAATCTCACCTTTACGAGTCAGTTTCATCACTTCTTCCAATTGCTTTAGTGCAAACTGGTCCAGCGCCTATCGACATTGGGCAACTAGTTTGGAGACCTCGGTCCCAACTGCCACAACCTCCACAGCCATAACAACTTTCTTCAGATGGTCCTCAACCGTCTTCAAATCAAATCTGTCACGGATGTGTTCTTCGGCATCTGGTCTGGATAGATGCATTTCAGTCATCAGTTGATTCCACAAGGCTAGCATTTCTTGTTTCCTATTTTCGGCCTGCGTCCGAGTCCTAATCTCGGACGGTCCATCGCCCACAGAGAGCGTGATCGAAATAGGAAACAAAAACGTAGTCACAAACCTCGTCAGAATAGACATCTGCAGATTTTTCCAGAAGTGAGATATTTTCGAAGGACAAAAACAAGAAAATTCGTCGGCCAGGTTGATCTACCTCAAATAAATCAAAGAAGACAATTAATTTGATCAGTCACCCGAGTCAACACAATCTTGAATAGAAAAAATTTTAATAGAATGGAACAAAAAGAAACAATTTCAGTTTCTCCTATCTACTATGACTGCTGTTCTGTTTATTCTGTGTGATGACGTCCTATAGTAGAAGAGGTACCGCATCCCAGACCAGTGTGATCATCAACAACATACAACACAACTCACAACAACAGGTAAGTCCGCCAACAAACAAAACATCAATAGTTAGTGTCTTCCTTTCTGATGCTGCGTCTTCTGAAGTCCGGTGTGATCTCACACGAGATCTGACGTCCAACACCATAGTCACGTCGCTCTTCTAATCGTGTCGCCTTCGTCGTCAAAGTGTATCTTCCCACTTAGGCACGTCCGTGCCTGCCACGTGTCACCCCTGGCATGCCAACACAGCAACTCATCGAGTCTGCCACGTCAGCACATTAGTCCAGTCATCATCATCAGTGGGGGTACACGTCAGCAACGTATACCTTGATCGTCCACGTCAGCCAGCCTGATCTCCTGGAGCGATACCAGCACATCGCCAGTCAATCATACAATGCCAGGTAAGCCAGGCAATGGAACACCACATCAGACAATGCCACGTCAGCATGAAGCTCCTCACCACAATAGACGAGTGGTGAGTCAGTGCTGCCACGCCAATGTTCCTCAATAATCACTTGCCACATCAGCAAGGTATTCCGATCGCAACAGCGATGGATCGGGATCTGGATCGCAATGCGATCCTTGCTCAGACATTCCTTGTCGGGATACCGATGTCACGTCAGCACCTGACGTGCGTTCTCAAGCGCTGTCCCTTGTCCACGCCGGCACGTGCGTCTTCGTCATCGTCGTTCTCGTACAGGTCATCGTCGCAATGAACCCAGATCGTGAAGACACTTGTCACCAATGTAAGCCCAGATGAATATCAACCTGCTGATGATTATCAATAATCAATAATCGTGTCCAGATAGAATGAGATGGGAAAATCATACACATACGAAGGAGAGAGGAGGGAGATTAGACTTAGAAGAAGAATAAAAGACAATGCCCACTTCTGCTTCGGGCTCCCTCCTCGATCACCACCTCAAAAATCAATAATCTGAGCGCTCATCTGAAGTTCTATCACAATGTGCCATGTGGCACATCAATCAGTCCTCATCAGCGAGATGGAGCAATGTCGACATCAAGATAACCAGATACGTATCCACTATCGCCCCACAATCATGATCTCCTCCCCAATGTCGTCGAAACAGAACAACAATACCAGTCGCGTAGCCTCGCCACGTCAATGATAATAATATACGTGGCAGCGGCCACGTCAGCAGCGGCGCGTGGCAACTGCCACGTCAGCATGCCCAGAAGACAATTTGCAAGCCAGCCGCCATGCCGAGCCAGCAGAGTGTCACCGTAGTTCACCCAGTTGCCAGCGTAGAGCCAACGTCCAGCCAGTGTCGCAGTGTCGCACTAGCGTCATCGTCAACGCGTGAAGTCAACATTGACGCAAGACAGAATGTCCCTCGAAGCCAGGAGGTCAACGCTTATGTAGCGTTGATGCGGGGTCTAGACCCCAGGTGCTGCACCCCTCAGCCGTCGAGATCTCAACGCAAATGACAACCCAGATTGGCCTGAAACAGAATTCCCTGTGGCCTTGATGTTGTCTGGGTACCTGCGCACAACAACTTGAAGTGAGTGTATCCGACCAAGGGGCTGGGCGCGGTACCTTTGACCTGACGGTTGACTTGGACCCTAGACTTTCTAGGGGGACTAGTGTGTGGTTGCACTGCCTGGCGCAGACCGTGTTTGGCTTGTGTCGTCTGGGCGCAGTTTCGGGCCCCCAGACTGCTGCAGAACACGGGTTACTGCACATAGCCATATCTTCTCCTTCCTCCACGTTGGTCACCTCCACCATACCCAAGGTGGGGGCCAAGCTCCGCCTCCTTCCTCCAACCAGCGCCTCACCCAGCTGGTGAGCACGTCCAGCCTCCTCACGGCTTGAACTAAGAGTATGAGGTGGAGTGCTTCGCTACATCTATGCTTACACTGCAGACGCACCCCACCGCAGGGACTTCCCAAGGTACCCGGCCTCCTGGCCTACCGGTTGTCTCCTTGCATTTGGTGGGAACCTCCTTTCCTTCCACGTATCACCCCCCCTAGGGGCCGTCCAGGTGCAGCGCCAACCAAGAAGATGAAGATGGAGACCACACAGCCTAGGTAAGCTCCCATCTTCAGTCTCCTCCTTCTCCCTCACTTCTCCACCATAGCCATGTCTTCTCCTTCCTCACCTCCACCATACCCGAGGTGGGGGCCGAGGTCCGCCTCCTTCCTCGAACCAGCGTCTCACCCAGCTGATGAGCGCCTCCAGCCCCCTCACAACTTGAACTGGGAGAATGAGGTGGAGTGCTTCGCTACCTCTATGCTTACACCGCAGACGCACCCCTCCACAGGGACTTTCCAGGGTACTCGGCCTCCTGGCCTACCGGTTGCCTCCCAGCATTTGGCGGGAACTCCCTTGCAATCTGATGTCCTACCTTGGAGGCTCTAGACCTAGCCTACTGGACCGGTGCCTACTGCTAAGCCTACAGGAACCCAAAATTGTTGCTATGGCCTACTCAAAGGTACTACCTTTTTGCCTTTTCCTGCTACCCTATTCGCTACTTTCTGATTTTGGCCTCCACAGCATCTTTTCACCTACCCTACCCGCTGCAACCCCAAACACATGGTCACAGGTGCGTACCAGGCACGCGGGCCATTCCAGCACATGCTGCAGACCGTCCCCAGCGGTTCACACACACACACACACACACACACACACTGTGACGGACCGCTGGGATGGCGGTCCGTCAGGATCAAGACGAAAGGTGAGGATGAGGGAGATAGTGATGGAGCTGGGAGGGGACAGCACAGCTCCGACACAGACTCGACACACACACACTCCAAACTGTGCAAACGAAGAATGACTGAAAATACAGACTGCAGGTGGGGTATATCCCCAGCGAACTGACTAGACTGGACCGGTGGTACCGGACAGGACTGGACTTAAGACTCACATGGCCTGTGGGGTCAGGCCAATGGCCTGGTCCCACAGGCCGAACAGACAAAAAGCTGAATAGCCCTGGGTATAGGCCAGGGCAAGTAGAGGCCCGCTGCACACAGACACCATCACTCACAAAAGCGGGTAAGCACACAGGATATCAGCAAGCACTTAGACTATACACACGCACACCTCGCGGACACACTAAATCTCAGCAGAACACCAAAATATCAGCTAATCAGTCCAACATGCAGCAATACTCAGGAAACAGCAGATTTCTCAGTCTGCAATTTTGCAGGTCATTACATCTATAAGAAATAGTACGTTATTGGAGGTGGTAAAAGCATTGTCCAAGAGTGAGCTGTCCAGGTTTGTGATGGCCAAGTTATTATTGGTGGGAAGCTGCACCTGCTGGGAACCAGGTCTTACAATGAACCTGACAAAAACTCTGTTGACAGAGCAGCATTGATTGCCCTCTGCCGAGAGGATTAACTGCCTCGGTTCCAGAAGACCGGACCTTGGACTGTGCTCTCTACTAATTGAGAGAATGGACAGACATGTCTGTTGAAACCTTGGACAAAGGGATCCAGACTTGGCCAGTGTCGAGAATGGGATACAGAGAGCGGGCAGGGAATAAGGAGTGTGAGGCGGAAGGTTGTGTAGTTAGTTTTTGGATGCAAAAGAGAGGGGGAAGCGGAAAGAGGAGGGGGGGAAGAAGGTCTGTGAAATGAGTATGGCCTGAAGTCCTACGAGGGCTGTGTAATCATTGCTGTCAGTTACGCCTTCGAGTGTTTAGGAAAGATCTGAAAGCTGGCAGACTGAGTGGACCCTCCCACGCCAGGGAACAGTAAATGCTTGCCAGGGCTGGCGGGGGGGGAGGTTTTGTCACAGTCTCAATTCTTGCTTCAGCATGAGTAGGCTTTTGCCCACCTTGGTTGCCTTACTACGTTGAGGCTCCACCTACTACGGTAGTGGGAGCAGCACCTGCTTGCAACTGGAGTCAACGCCCCATGAAAGTACGCATTTCAAAGCCCAACAACATTGACAACTGATCTGCTCAGGCATGCCATTTCAACCGTTCAGATCGCCAGATAATAGTTTGCAATTCTAGCCCGACGGCAGGCCAGACCAATCTCTTTTCACTATTGCCACTGCTGATGGGAGGGATAGGGCCTTGAGAGCCTGAACTCTCTTCTTTTCTGCTTCGCATTCAATATGCCTCCTCAAGTTCTGTGCAGACATCTGCCTTCGAAGCAGGGGATATGGGTTCTTTCCCCTTATCGGCCATTGCTTCTATTCAGCAAGAGGTGGTGGTCTCACCTCCATTAAATGTTGACGAGTGTTCTCATACTGGAGGAAGTCGTCGTGATGTTGGGCTGTTGCTGTTACGTTCACCGTGTAAGCTGATTGCTCAGTCCCATCCGATTCTCTGGACGGATGGTTCGTCGTTCAGCAGTCATTGTGCTACAGAGACGCCTCAGGCAGGAAGACTGAACTCCAGACAGACATACCTCAGATGTTCCTTTACGTGGTGGTGGCCCTGTCTCTTATACACATCTAGATGTGTATAAGAGACAGGTGCTACAGAGACGCCTCAGGCAGGAAGACTGAACTCCAGACAGACATACCTCAGATGTTCCTTTACGTGGTGGTGGCCTGACGCTTCCATATCCTGAACCCTCACCTGCAATCTTCTAACTAGAAACCAGATTTTGTTTGACTCCTGTCTTTTTTTTTTTTTTTTTTTTTTTTTTTTATAGAGCCTGTGCAAGGAAAATGAACAGAAGGGTAGTCCGTAGATGAAGTTGGTTAATGGGGTGGGCGGATGTGTTGGCTTTACAAAGTAATAAGGAACAGACTGTGCACTGCATTAAGGTGCTATGCTAGGTCAGTTCGGAAAAAGATAAACAGGGGCAGACAATTTTTTTTGGGGACTGGGTAAGTATCAGATGAACCAGGACACTCGGTTTTTATGTCACAGGAGACAGGCAGTTTGGGCTGGGTACGGGGGGGTTAGAGGATGGAGTGTCACCATGGAGCAGTAGCTCAGCAGGCCGTTTTAGGTCTGCATGGTATAAGTAGGGCTTGAAGAGCAGGGAGCTCGACAGAGTCTGGTTCTAGGCTGAGTCACAAGTTTCTTTTGTGGTCGTGGATGCAGGTACTCAGCTAGTAAGGATATAGATTGGGTGAATGGAAGCTGGATACTGTCCGGCGCTTTGGTTACCACCGGGTTGTTTGTTGAGGATTCCCGGCCTCAAAGTTTTTACTTTGAATAAAGGATTCTCTACCTTTTCCCGAAAAAAAAAAAAAAAAAAAAAAAAAAAAAAAAAAA
>BFEA01000300.1:59044-69757 GCA_003427395.1 Chara braunii | reverse complement strand
GAGAGAGAGAGAGAGAGAGAGAGAGAGAGAGAGAGAGAGAGAGAGAGAGAGAGAGAGAGAGAGAGAGGGCGTCAGGCAGTGCACATGCCATCTACCTTATGTTGCACGACGTCCGCGGCCTTCCTTCTGTGCACAAACCACGAGAGGTGGCCTGCCTTCCTTCTTATGAAAATTAAAGCGCTGAGTACGACCCGCACATACCCTCTTGCGCTCTTACCCCCGAAACTTGCCACAGGAGCTCTCAGTTTCGACTTGGGACTCCACCCCCACTTTCCTAAAATCCTTGGCACACCCCTTTTATCGCACTTCCGGGCCCCCATCCTACTCCGATCGGGAAGTCGCGCTGGGTGTGAGGTTGGGGCATCACATGGCGTCTCTGGAACTTTGGGTAAGGGTCGGGTTTCAAGTGCAACTAAGGATCAGGAAGAAATCGGCAGAGTCGGTAGCTCTGAAAAGAGCAAATGAACTACAGCTGACAGGGACAAGGGGGTCAGGACTGCGAGCTCTATGGAAGGCCTTGACCAAAACTCCGATACAGAAGCATGCTACTATCATGTGGCTACAGTCTCTGTTGGTTACCGCTACCTCGATCTGGCTCTTAACGGAAGGCATGGACATTCTCACCCAGTGCCTGAGGTGCAACTGGGGATGGGAAAACATGATTTACATTTGGTTGTTCTGCCCCTTGGTCGACGAGATTCTATCATGGTGGAAAAAGCATTGGACTGTGACGCCCAACCTCACGCCCGGCGCGACTTCCTGGTCGGAGTGTGATGAGGGCCTGGAAGTGCGAAAAGGGGTGTGCCAAGGATTTTAGGAAAGTGGGGGTGGAGTCCCAGGTCGGAACTGAGATCTCTTGTGGCAAGTTTCGGGGGTATAGGCGCAAAGAGGGTGTGCTCAGAAGGGAGGCTGCTGATGTCGTGCAGCATAAGGCAGATGGCATGAGCAGTGCATCTCAGGCTAAAGATCCGGGGCACTTTTCCGCTATCGCCGTACCAATAGATCTAAACACTCTTGCATTCTCGAACAAAATCCCAACAACATTGCCCCTGCCAACGAATTCAACTTTTAAGCCCGAAAAAAATGGGAATCACCATCTCCTTTGATTTGCCTTCGTGGCCGGTATTTCTGGTAGCTACTAGTTTCCAACCTGATCCAATCTTATCTTACTCACTTCCTGCCTGGTGCAATTTCGTTTTACTTGTATCTGCAAATGGTTCTCTGTGCCTCCTCAACAGAACCCACAGACGAGATGGTTGCATACAGTCTTCCGCTCTTGTCATACAGATTGGTAGGTATATTCAATTTTTGTATGGTTTCTCACGAGTGTCAGCGCGTGCTCCATCATGACGGTAGTCTGGCAATTATAGTCATCGGTTGCCGTCTCCCTCCAATCCCTAGTTGAGACTTGGTGCAACGAGCAAGCCACTCTAACTGTATCACTGTCCCCCATCTCTCCCCTAGATTTTCCGTTGTTTGGTTACCAGTTAACTGCTGCTGCTGAGATTACCGCTCCGAAGTGCTGTTTCTAACTACTGCTGGTTGCTGGACGTCGACTACATAGATGGCCGAGTAGTGAGTAATACAATGATTAAGTAATGGCTGAGTGGCCTCTGAACACTGTTCTGAACACTGTCCAGAACACTGCTCTGAATCCTGCTTTGGGCACTGCATATTGCTCTGAGTACTATACAGGGAACTATCTCAGGCACTGAATCAGAGTACTATCTGAATATTGCCTGAACCCCTTTCGAATTCTGTTCCAGATACGGTTCCTGGAGGTCGTTTCAAAATAACTGTTCTCAAGTTACTGTTTCTGAATAAATTAGTTGTTGCTTGCAATTAAATGTCCGCTTCTGTTCAAATACCATACAATGACTGATTAAGTGGATGACCAGACGTTGCTGAGTTCGTGTAAGTTTCACCAATGCCTGTCCCACGCTCTCTAGCGAGGAGATGGTACTATGTAATCTACCATCGTGACTGTAGCAATAAACTACATATTCGATGTATCTTTCTCCTTTCACCATCTGGACTGCATGCTCACGTTGAGTTTCCCTAAAAGACTCCATAGTCTGGTATGCCTCTTCCTCCCATCCTTCTCCCTTATCCCTATTCGACCTGCACTTTACAATCAGAACCTCCTCTTCCTTCATGATCCCTTTTTGTCACACTCAGAAATTTAAGCCATGACCTGGTCAACTCACAGATAAAAATAAGACTTGCCTACCCCCGAGTGTAAGGGCTATCTTCAGCAGCGCCCTCCAAGTTAGTACGGCCCTTTAGCGACTACAGGGGAGGGAAGAAGGTAATTTAGCAAGGGGGCTCTCAATATCGCCCTGTATGATTGTCCATAAACGATGAGGTAACTGTTACGAAAAGCAAAAGCTAAAATCAGACACTAGGCGGAATCATAATCATACTGATTAATGAAGGTCGTGAAATATTTATCCTTAACTATTGATCGACACCAGGTGCATGGGGTAACTCCCCCTGTGAATATACCTGCTGGTATCCTTGTATGCCAGATCACTGTTCACATGGGTACACCGGCTCTGCCAGCGCCAGATTACGTCGATTGTTTGTTTCTTCTAATAACTCCTTCCCAATTTTGTTGCCCTGATGAAAGACCCAGCACGCCGAAATCAACCCACTTTATGTGGCACCCCGAGTATTTCAACTGGACTCAAGAGGGCAAAACTTAACTGTCCAAATAGCAAGCTGAGTCAGGCAGGCAACTCTTGTGAAATCAATCGTAAAACGTCCAAGTTCGTGTAGTGCACAGTTTTCCCTGTGCTCGTGCTACTGCTGATTGCTCAAGAGTCAGTTGAAGGCAAGTGGGGGTGTACATAACACATTTTCACGTTATAATCAAGGCCACGTTAATAGTGACAAGGAATACACACAACTTTTCTTCGAGTCAAATCTTGCCTCAACTTTTCTAAGTAGGTTCTCAGTCACCATCAAGTAGGAACTTAGCAAAAACATAAAAGATTTTTCTCAGAGTTGTCTTTCTTTTCCCCATCTAATCAAGAGTCAAGTCACAAAACACCAGCCAATAGAAACCATCTCCACATTCCCTTTTAACATATTAGCGGAAATAAGCCTAGGGTATTTGACCAAGTACCTGCCTGTAATCGCCAGGCCAACAAGTGCATTCAACCGAGCATCCGCCCACACACACATGTATCTGCAGGGTTGTAGTCTTGCACCTGGTTTTTCTCAGGGCGCGAACGAACTCACACCATCATGGGTAACCACTCAATCAGAGTGAGCACATGCGAGCCTACGCTCTCATGCACCCATGTTGTCACTCAGTGCAATCACGAGATACCGTCATGCAACACAGTCACACTATGCGATCATGCAAGGCAGCCATGCAATGCAGTCACACAATGCAGTCAGGCAAAGCGATCATGCAATGCAGCCATGCAATGCAGTCACACAATGCAGTCAGGCAAAGCGATCATGCACCCTTGCCATCACCCAGTGCAATCACGAGACACAATCACTTGGAACAGTCGGTGCAACCACACAGGTACAGTCGTAGAGGTGCGATAACTTGGCACAGGGCACACAAGAAGAAAACTAAACGTCTCTTTGACGTTGCCCCGTGATCTGACAGGCCACTCAAACACAGAAAGAATGTATCCAATAGACAACGTGTAAAGTCACGCCAATATCAAAAATATTCGACTTCTTCAATCTCACCAGTCACTCAAATTGGTAACCTGTACGTTAGACTACTCTCAAGCCCGCAAGTTTTGAACCGTTATTATGAGTTAGGACTACTCCCCTGTCCACCAGTTTACACTGTTTGCCGCTTATTCTTTGTCACGACGTAGCATGCTTGGATAGCAACGATTATTCATACTGATTAATTAAACTAAGAAAGAACCTGAAATTAATGGAAAGGGAAAATGGCTACTTTGCGACAGTCAGCGTCTTATCTGAAGACTTGGCCAAGCCGACCATGAAGAAGCGCGTCATCGACCCTCGGTAGCAATGCTCATTACAGGTTGAAAGTTAGATGGAGACGACAAAACAGGCTATCGTCAGAGTTGATGCGGCAACAGGTAAGTGAAGTCGCCTCCAGAGAGCGAGAGGCATCTCCCACTGGTCGGCCTCGCGGCCCTCGATCCTTTTCCACACGTCCTCAAAACTTGAGCGTCTATTCTGACATAGAGCCCCGACGTCTGTCTCATCGAGCATCTGGCTCGGTCATGGGCTGCCGTTTGCTTGGACCCATTGGTGTAGACGACGAGATTACACACACGAATCTCTCTGACTTATTCTGCTCGCTCCGTTACCCGCACTCTCGAGTCCCTGCTCAGGTCCCCTTTTCTTGTTTATTCCCTCACGACTCCCTCCACAACTAGCTCATGGCCAAAACAGATCATGCATACATCGATCATAGTAGATGCGTTGAGCCCCCCCTTTGTTTACGCAGGAGGGGGGGGGTCTCTCACTGATCTCGTACTAATTAACAGGTAATTATAGTCCACGCACCAATGAAAAGGCTGTTGATCTAAGTCCCAGACAGGGAGGGACCGTACTCAGTGCGCGGCAAGCAGATCAGGTAGCAAATTACACCACGCCCCGCAGACTAGCCTCTCTTGGTGATTACTTCTCACGCCGTCACGGCGGGTTTCCCTCTTTCCTCATCTTTTCGTCATTACTGCAGGTGCAGGCACACCATGCGAGTGTGCGAGTAGTGGTTGACGTCAACTATCTCCCTCTAGAGTAGCCAAATACGTTGGCCTCCTTTCGCTCTCCCGAACTGCCGCGTCTCTCTCTCCTCTCAGTTTTGCGGGGTCTAAACGAGACGTCGTGCAAGCCTGTGCGGAAAACAGTTGACGTCAGTCGTGCTCCGCAAGCTCATCTCGTTACCGCTCACACACCGTCCCTCTTCTTCGTTGACTGCCCTCTAGCTCTCCTGGCCCTGCCACGTGCCGTCTGCACACATGCCCAACTGCCCTCACTCCTCATCCTTGTGCATAGCCTGCAGCGCTGACAATAACCTCCTCTCCTCCCTTTCACACGTTGACCTTCTATATCTCTCTCTCTCGCACGACACCTGCTCAATGTATCGCGTGCCCCACGTCCTTGCCTCAGCCTCTCCGTTGCTGGCCCTCTTGCCACGCGTGTCGATTCTCTCCTCTTTGCCTCACACTCGTTTCTTACCTTTACTCTGTTTTCCTCCGGTCCCGCGGCCATCGGTCCCGCGGCCATCGGTCCCGCGGCCTCCGGTTCCGCGGCCTCTGGGAGTCGACTGCCGTGAGCTGGCCTCGGGTCCCTTTTCCACAGGCTCCGCGGCTCTATGGTGCTTTTGGATCTCCTCGGGTCTGTTCCAGGATCTTAGATTCGTCTCTCGGTCCGCCTCGCTCATTTCGCTTTCCCCACGTGAGTCTCTCTCGTTATGTTGTTCCTCCCTTGTCTCGGTCCCAGTTGATGACTCGGTCTCGTGATAGATGACCGTTACCCTCAAGCCCACGGTCACCCCGTCTCGTCTGCACCTCCGCTCCGCCCTATCGCGCGCTTCGGAAATGGCAGCGTGTAGCCTTTGAGCACCTCGCATCTCCTCCTCTCTCCCCCCTTCTATGCAGACCTTCAGTCGGACTACCTCTCCCCCATCATAGTTTAGGGCCGTCGTAATCAGAGGGTCTTCACCCCACACTGGAACCCAGCGCACCGTGTGCCGCCAACAGTCGGGTCTATAGCCATGTAGTGCCATAGCCACTCTTTTCCAATGTTCAGCTCAAATGCTCAGTCCGCACTATCCCTGCTCGCAGCACCTAGCCAGGCCGAGTCCCGGGTGCCAGGAATTAAGACTTCAGCACGATGCCATTACTCACACTCGAGGAGGGATAACGTTCCCCTCACACACTTTTTGCTTCAGGACCCAGAGGCAACATGTTTTATAGAGCTCCGGGTGAGAGCGACCCTGGTGTACTAAAAGAGAACTTTTCTGCTAGTGACTCGAATTTTTGGATTTAATAAAGTAACACAAAATTTAAATAAATCTTGAATAAAAACCGGCGGGGAACTTCAACCGCCCGTGCACAGTCAGGGCACTCGAACCATCGTCATGCCGGTCCCTAGACTGTGCAATATGACAGAGGTCCGAACAAAAGGAGAAAAAGATAGAGATCCCATAATGGGATACCAACGACCGCACTTTCCCTTTCAAAACAGACCTCCGGCCTACCACTATCGGGTGCCCGCTTCCGATGGTAAGGAGGGGGCTTATGACCCCATTCAGGGGTGATAAGCTTCCTACCAATGCGGCCACGGGTCGCCCTCCTTTTGAGGTCCTGCCGCGCGATGCCAGATCGAAGCTCACCCACAGACTATACGTGGGGTCGGCCTACTTAGGCCATAGATAAATGGTTCGAAATTCGAACCGTTGGCCTCCCATGAAAGGACAGGCCAACAGGCAGAAATCAAAATTAGAAAACTAAACAATAATAATAAAAATAAAATAATGATAATAACCACAGGAAAAGGAAAAGGAAGGAAAGGGTGGCGTCCCAAAATCTCTCTTTGCACCAGCCTTGCGTGAACCGCGCCCCGCGCTCACACACAAGTCTGAGATTCCTTTTCTTTCTTTTCCTATTTTCTTTTTCTTTTTAGTTCTCACTGTATCTGCCTCTTGACCTAGCCACCAGGGTCCGCGCGGCTTGGACAAACAGGTCTGGTATAGGCAATTTACGAGGGGTCGGCAAAACCCAGACCATGAGACGACAGTTGCAGTCCGAAACCTGAATCGGCGGCTTTCCCTATGAAGCGACAAAACAATCAGGCAGAAAATGGCAATTCAAAATTTGAAATGGAAATCATAGCATCACACTGACCTGAGGCCACTGGATTTTCCCCATACAAAAAAAAAACGAGTTTATATTTTGCGTTTTGCTTTTCCTTTCCCCTGACAACTACTTCACACCTAACCCATAACTTGGCTATAAGGCACTTGGTGCGCAGTTGAAAAGACCGCTCCAGCCCCTTCGCCTTCGCGTCCCAGGGCGAGACCTGCGGCTACCACGGCCACACGGCCACAGGCTGGTAGTGCTCTGCTGTACAGCAGGGCGCCGAGCCTGCGTGGACCAACGGAAGCCCTGTGGTGCACCCCTTTTGCCGAGGGCGAGTGCTAAAACAGGGTTGGTCCAAACCGAGGCACCACTTGGATATCTCAGTACAGTAACAGGTTCGATAATAGTTTAACAAGCCACAACAACAAAGCGAGGGACCAGCACCAGGTAGGGACTTGGCACACAGAGGAGGGCCGGGATACCGCGCCCTCCGACAGCGGGAGCACTGAGACAGCAATGTGCCAGAGTGTTGTCTACACCTGACACATGAAACAGGCGGGCAGTCTTAACCTCGCCTGACGGACTAGGGAGCCCACACTCACGCTCTCTCAAGTGGAGTGTGGCCCCTGCTGCCTCTCTGCAATCCATTCCTAACACTATGTCAAAAGGGAGGTCGTCCTGCACGAGGAGAGTTAGGGAATGGAGAACTTTTTCCACCTTCCCATCTTTCTCTAGGCGAAAATATGCCTGAACTCCCTCTACGTAGTCCTCAACACGCATCGTGCGGTTGTCTGCGAGGACACTGACTATGGGGTCTGCCAATGTTTGAACTTTCAATCCTAGCCTCAGCTTCTTCAGCGCTCTACGGCTAATATAACTACGGGTAGCCCCTGAATCTATAAGGGCCCCTACTCTACTCCTGAAAACTTCTACATCAACTAAAATTAGTTGTCCCTTACTTTCCTTCTTCATTTTGGCCCAGACTGGCATCCTCTCCTTCAACTCTTCTGCCACGCCTGTGAGGGAAGTGCCTAAAGAGATGCTAACACAAGCAGTCTCTGGACAGCTAGCTAGGCACTGACCTGCAACCTCTGCCATAGGCTCATGTGGTGTGGGAGTTACCTGTTCGCGCGCGCTCACTTCCCCACATGGCCTTAAAGTAGGGGCAGTTGCGACCCTTACTGGCGGCTGCCTTTTGACTGTTGGGCAGCCCATCGGGCCTGTCTATACTTAGAACAAAATTTGATAACATGGGTCGGGTCACCACAAAACACGCACTGATCCAGGTTCACGCGTTCCTGCCATATACGCTGGTCCAAAGCCAAATCTTCCCATGGCCTGCCTTGTGGCAAGCCTGGGTGCCATCCTCCTGTCTGTTGAGGTGACTTTCCACCTCGCCGCTGCGGGGACCGACTATAACCCTGACGATTCAGCGGGGGACCTTGACCCCTACCTCCCACTTGGCGGTTCCCTTGTCCGCCAACCCCCATACTGGCATGGATTTTGACTCAAACAGGACCACCTCTCTACACAACACATCAAATGTGATGCCGGCCTGTTGAGACTTATCAAAGAAATGCCCACGCAGGGGCTCTCGCATGGCACGATAGAATAATTGGACCAGTTGGGCCTCAGTGACCCCATGGTCTGGGACGGCTACCAAGTCGTCCATGACAGCTTTAAGTGCTCGTGCACCCCTCCACTGTCGTGAGTGGATGGTCTGTAACTTGTCAGAGGCTCTCACGCCTCTCGTTGGGTCAGCAAAACTTTCTCGCAAGAGTTTGAAGAACTGAGGAAGGGGGTTGATCTTGGAATATGCAACCAGGTTGTTTTTATAACCGGCTGCGCACGCAAGGGACCTGGCAAAATTGGTCGTTTCATCCTTGAGGGCCTGGAAGGCTATGAGGACTTGCTCCTCAGTCAGAATATGTTGGAAGTACACGTAGGTGTTAACGCTAGCCTCCCAATTATCAAAATTTTTCTCCTTCTTCCCGCCATATGCGTCTGGGAATTTAAGTTTAACGGGGTTCTTGCGGGGTCTGGCCTCGCTCTCAACGATGGTTACTGCTTTGGCACTCTCGATGGCCCCTTCACAAAACTTCCCCAAGTTCTCTCTTAATCGCCTGACTTTGCCCCCAACGTGGGTAACCACGTCGCGCGCAAACTCTCGAAACCCTGACCGCATAGCGCTCAGGGCCACATCGTGACCCCAGTTGGCTTGGCGTTCCGCCAGCAAGGCCTCACTCAACACCTCCAGGTACTCCAACATCTTATCCATTTTGGCAGAAACATCTGCCAGCGCCTGCATCTCCTGTCTACAGGCTCTCACCTTTTCCACCTTTGTGGTCAACCGGTTAACTTCCTCCCTTCTTCTCTTCTTTTCCCTCTTCATCCTCAGCTTCCACTCCAACTTCTTCTCCTCCTCTGCCTCTCGTTGTTCCAGGGGTCCTCAATTGTTGGTAGTGCCCTGGCAAACACCTCCTTCTCCTCCTGTGGCACATACAACTGTGCCTCCTCGTCTTCCCCCAACGATAAATTAGCTATCCACTCACTGATTTTTTTCTCCATCTCTGCATCCCCATTCTTCGTGCCACTACTTTCTCTTTTTTCTTCCCTGCGTCTTCTCTCTTCTGCTTTCCCTGCTGCCGCTTCTTCCTCGACAACCTTTTTCTTCTCCTCCATCTCCTCCTCGAGTTTCTTCATTTTCGTCGCCTGCTCCTCTGCGATTGCTTTCAATTTCGCCTGCTTCAGGAGCTCTTTCCTCTCTTTATTCTCTTTTAAACTGCCATTTCGTCAAAATTGACATCTTTTATTTTTTGAACGAAATTGAAACCGAGTTTTTTTGTCGAAACTCGTCAAAATTTGTTGTTCCTGAGGGTCCAGCGTTTTACAAACGCTGAACCCCCTGGCTGTACATGGACCCAGCTTGAGACCAGGTACCTCCAGGCAGTCCTGCCTGGAGGTACCTGGTCTCAAGCTAGGTCTATGTACAGCCAGGGGGTCCAACATTTGTAAAACGCTGGACCCTCAGGCAGCCATCTGCTCTTGTTGAGTCTGGGTATAGGGGCTAGTGCTCTTCCCACTACGGGTGTCAACCATGGTGATTAGTGCACAACCGGACTAGCGGTTTCAAACCTCACCACTTAGACCCTAACCCTTGACTGACAATCTGACTGACTCAATCTAAAGACTCACAGAATCCGGACAGGGATCCTGTCAACTAGGGTCTCTAGCCTAGACCTATTCTAAGGCTGTCACTACTAGACCTGTTGCTGATCAGGAGGCATTTAAGGAGATCCCCCGTAACTCCTCAGGAATTATTTAACGTTGCAAAGAGGACGACGCGATCAGCAGGTCTCTCAACAGTTAGACTGCCTGTTGCGCAGCCCACAACTCAGCCTTTTGGGCCTACCGTGCCACACTGAGCAGCCCGCCGGTCTGTACCAGTCCTTGGGAGGGTTAGGCCTCCGGGAGAGGCGAGTCGTCAGGCACAGTCTTTAGCCCTACTTAGTCCGGCAGGGGTTTGGTCAACAAGGCCCTATCCTTCATCCACAGAGTTCCTACACCTAGACAGAAGAGACTCGATGCAGAAAGAAGAGACAGACAAACTTGACTCAGCAAGTACCACAGGGTGTGTGCACACCCATAAGGCGAGGGATAGGCTGAAGGCTTGGCGAGATTATACCGGCTCCAGCTTGGTCAAAATCTTGGTCAACGCCTTGGTCAACGCTCAATCAACGCTCGGTCAATGCTCGGTCAACGCTGCAGTCAACCCCCGGTCAACTCCAGTCAACGCCAGTCAACCCTGGTCAACGCCTCCGGTCAACTTCCCGGCTATGGCGGTCGGCTTCACCTTCGTCGCCACCTTCTCCTTCCTTCTCTCCACCTCGCCTCTTCCTTCTTC
>BFEA01000300.1:28467-46451 GCA_003427395.1 Chara braunii | reverse complement strand
CACACACACACACACACATACGAAACAACACAACCCAAGCAACGAGACAACTCTCCTAGCCCCTCGGTAGTCGTCCCATAACTTCCCGATACGGAAATCGTTGTCTCTCGACAAAGAAACGCCTTGTTAGTTCTGAGGACCATCTAGTGACACATTTCTACATCAACTACTATCGATTATCTGTAGTTTGGAATGACATACAATAATGCACCGCAAAACAATAATTATCTCATTGTAACCACTTGGTGCATATATGCAAACAAACAATTATTCCTACACTTCAAAGAACACTGACCCATGTCTATCTTTCTTACATGTTTGCATAGTAGTCAATGATTTCAACTTCTAATGCTCAATGGATTACTATCGTGATGTCGAGCGCATCGACTCCCGTCTTTTTTACAAAGGCGAGAGTCCTCTCGGCCACGTCACTATCGATGCGAGTACCCTTCCAAGGGTATCCTCCCTGGTTTTTGCAAAAGACAAAAAAACAAGTTTGAATCGAAATCTCGAGTACACCGCGCGATGCGCGATTGTGATCCACTTACGTTGGCAGGATGGTAGATTGAAAATAGCGGGTGCGCGGGCGTGAAGATTTAAGGCGCACGTGATCTCTTTCTTGTTGATAATTGTAAAGTCAGCACGGTCGTCAGACAATTTTTATTTAAACTAGGATTAAATGATTTTGTCTTTTGATTGACACGCTTGACCATGACGTGTGCGTATGTGCGGACAACCACGTCGATGACGACACGACTCTGTGTAATGAGCAGAAGGAACGTAAGGGTAGAAGTGTGGAAACGAGCGTCCGCGTGATAGAGTTAAAAACTTGTTTCTTGCCTCTTTTCTTCCATCCTCAAACCTTTTCTTTTGATGTTCACAACCCTAAGGACCTATGTTTTGTTTTTTTTTATGTGTGTGTGTGTGTGTGTGTGTGTGAGAGAGAGAGAGAGAGGGAGAGAGAGAGAAAGAGAGTATGTCCCTTTCCTTATAGCGTTTGGATGCAAACATTAACTTACCATGCGGGCACGAGTGCGTAACCCTTAGTTTGTTTGTTGATGTGGTTGTGAAAGGGTAAGGTAGTGATTATGTTGTGTTTATGTTTCGTCATATTCGCTATACTAAACTTCAAAAGTGTATATGTGTATGTGTACTCGTATGCATGTGTTTATATATGAGAGTGAGTGTCTGTGTGTAAGGGATAGAGAGAGAGTCCTGCAACACGCAGCATATCAGTGACTGGGAGCACAAGGGCAGACAATAACATCGAAAAAAAAAAATGTTAAATTCAAACACAATAGTTTTTTTCTTTTCGAAATTTAAATAGAAAAAATAGGTTTTGTAGTCGCACAGAACGTATATGCATTCTATAGGAAGTGCCCTGCTATTTGAGAGAGGTGGACTAACTTCTAAGTTTCAATTCCCCCCCCCCCCCCGAACCACAACAAACACTGGTTTCACGCCTTTAAAAATTATCTAGCCCCTTAAAAATCCCTACCTGCAATTTTAACACATTTTTGAATACCAATTGGGCCAAAAGAAACTACATGTATAATGAACGACGAAAATGCCCCAAGGGTATGAACACAACTCTATGGGCTTCGAACAAATGTCGGAACCCACGATATCGTAGCCTTAGAGTCTACTATTTAATACTGTTGAAAAATGGTCCAACCCTTCAAGACTAGTTTTGAGATATCAGTGAAACGGATGATCCGTCCTTTGAATTTACAAGGACACTGGTTCTACGAGCAATAGTTATGGTCTCTTCGCAAGAACTCAAAGCGACAGTCCCTTGATAAATTTGACCCCCAAAGAAACCTTTTATCGGTTGGTCACCTACCGCAAAAAAGAACGTGTAACCTTGATAGAGACACTCAAACCCATCATATCATAATTCTTAGAGGTGCGTGTTGAAACTTAAGTTTGTATTTCAACAGTTCATAAATGTAACAATTGAGTTAGGCCCATTAGTATCGTTTTTTATTTTCTTGTACGATTGTTTTTTTTTTTTTAATGTCATTTATCAATCTATGTCCCTATGTAATCTCTGTTTTTTTTAAAAGTTATTTTGATTATAAAAAATCGAGAAAATAAATGCTCTCAACATTTTACAACAAGTTTCTGATCGCCTATGGATAATTTCATTAATGATTAAATAATTTTGAAGATATGTCGTAAAGCATTTCACTGTTCTAAGAATTTACATTGCTTTTTGGGCCTCCTACTATGAGGCAAGACCAGTCCTACGTGTCTCAAAGGTACATTAATTTTTCCTTGCATAACGCACAAAAACACCTTATACTCTAAAACAATTGTCTACCCATTGAAAACTAAATTTTGAGTTTTAGGAAAACCGGACACTCGATCCCCCGAATTTCCGAAGATATTGGTTGTACAAGCGACAATTGTACATCCTTCATGGAAATGCAAGGGACCCGTGCCCCAACAAACTCACCCCCCAAAAGGCCCCTCTTATTCATTGGTCGCCCGATACAAAAAAAAATGTCACCTTTATACAGACGTCTGAATCCACAGTACAACAACTCTTATGGCAACGAATTTAAAGTACACTCATAACTTGTATTGTCTACTCTGATGGTATAGAAAATGCAACCGTAAGTCCTTACGCCTTTTTTTTTCCAATTATTTTTATTATGAAAGATTGTATACTAAGGGGGCAAGGGGAACGCACCTCCAAAGGCGTATGTTTTTTTTTTTTTAAAGAGAGGGGGGGAGTGTTCCGCTCTACTGCACCCTTTGGGCAACGAACACGGATGCAAAACCCCCGAAAGAATAAGCTTATGACTACAAATTCTGATTCTAGTTCTATGAGCAAAAACAATAGAGGCTCATAGGTAGTAGTCATGATAAATATATTTTTAATACTTTTTATTGCCTCAAAAAAATATATATATATTATTTTTTTGTTCATATTCCTTTTGAAAGTACGACTTCTCAATTAGGTCCCTCTATTTTCTTATGTTTTTTTAAATGATTGTTGTGATTATAAAAAATCGCAAAAGTAAATGATCTGAACATTTTGCAAAAAACTGCCACCCGCCACAAAAATTCACGTTACCTCGACACAGACGTGGCAACCCATACTCGGACTTCAAGTTAGACACATGTGGGTACGCTTGTTTCACCGAAGGTGGTAATTTTTTTACCTATAGATATTATCAACTTCTACGCCCTGAATTTTTTTACCGAGCCTGGGTGTCTAATGTTAAAAGTAAAATTTGTATTATCTGTAGCTCATTTCACCTTATAACCGTCATTTCATTAAAAGTGATTTTTTTTACTTAGCGAAATTATTTATAGTTGAAAATTAATGATATTTGTTGTGTTGTTCCTTACTCGGTCTAAATTTAGTATGCATTCTGCAGGTAACATAACTGTTGTGTTGTTCCAATAGATATTTTCAACTTCTACGCCCTGAAGACGAGCCTATATCGTATTATAAGGTGAAATGAGCTACGGATAATGCAAATTTTACTTTTAACATTAGACACCCAGGCTCGGTAAAAAAATTCAGGGCGTAGAAGTTGATAATATCTATTGATAAAAAAATTTTACGCCCATATCGTATTCATGATTTGTCGGTGCACATTATATTTTGGTTTTTGGATTATGTCCGAAGGTGGTAAACTAGTTATTTATAACTATATTATTATTTTCCCAACTTGGGGGTACGCTTGTTATGATTATGTTGATAGACCTCATCTTTGAGTTTGGTAGAAAGGACCTTGAATGATAAAAAACTTAAGACTTGTGAAGAAAAAAAAAAATCATGCCAATTCATCGCTCCTACAAAAGTTACCTCATCGGAAGCTATGCATAATTTTTTTACTACTGTCATTATTGATCACAACCTCAACATGTTTTTTGTTAAGAAGAGGAGTGAATACATCAGTTGAGTACAAATGTCCTAATTGAGTCCACCAAACATCTATGAAAGGAGTGTCCTTACTCCATAAGGATTTTGTCCTAGTGGCAGAAATATTAAATGAAATAAGCTTTGAGTGTCATGAAATGGTATGATGAAAGAATCCTAATTGATATTTCGTCTACAAAACACACCAATTGCATATTTTTTCTATATAACTCAGGTGTGTACAACAGTTCTGATTGTGTTACTTGGAAAGAGTGGAATAGACATGTCTTTTGATGTAATCATTTTTCATATAAGGTCGCAATGTTGAAAGATCGAATTAGATCTCTTTAACACACTTGTATTTGAGCAAACTTTCGATGAAAAACAAAAGGTGAAGTTTTTTATTAGTGAACCATTTGGTTTTTGGAGATGTGGGGAGGGAACTATCTATTGATTATGTCGATACCCCCCCGATGATGATCCTTGTTAGACTTGCCTATGCCCAATGGCTAAAGCTGAAGCAGAATATGAAAGTTGTACGAGAAAATAAAATTATTTTAACGTTGAACGGAAAAAAAAAAAAGTCAGGTTGTTGGCAATAACCGTTGCTTTATTTGAAACTTAGCAGAAATTTGGCAATACAACGTGAATGGTAAAGGAATGTCAGTTATTGGCTTGATCCATTTTTTTATACAATACAATTTTTCATCTACCTCCCAACAACCAAATTATATCTTGAGTTGGTATCCCATATATATTGAAAATTGTGAAATATTCTGATTGTGTATAGTAAAAAAATCAGTCGAAATACATATAGAACGTTGACCATTGGAAAAAGGTCCGTATTTTTCACTACCATCTTTCCTAGGTTATCATGTTTGTTACAATTCGCGCAGAGAAAAAAATAAATTGCAAATACCTTAATGATGTATACAAACCATATTTCCAATCTTGTGTAGTGAGGACAAGGTACATTTTGTCTCAGGAAATAGTCATCACTATTTTATGTTTTTTCGTTTTTGTCTCAATGAGTCAATGACTAACAATTTTTTTCTCTTTACGTAGTCTTTTTTTTTCTTTTGAAGTTTTTTATAACCCGAAACTATACTAACCATGTAGAAGGAACTCTTAGCATGTCGGAGGTCAAGAAACAAATAAGGGAAAGGTATTGGCGGTCAAATAAGTTGTTTCAGACCAGGTTTAGTACAGTCTTGAGTGGGCTTACAATTCGAAGAATGAGACTTTGATCCACTTTTTAGCATAACATACGTTGGTAATTGAGGCTAACCATTTCCAAACTTTGAATGTAAGATTATCGACCTTTCTCCCTATTTGTATATTATATTGTTTTTGTGTAAAACCACTTCTTCACACAATTCATAAATGACAAAGCTAATTTTCAAGGTGTGCAAATTTTTAACTACGCCTAAAAGAAAAAAACCTTTAAGCTAGTGTGAGTATGCCGTAACTAGTGTTGTTATAGTGGACACTAGCTTGGGATTTTCAACACTCACACTAGCATAAATGGGACAACGTCACGACCTCCTTGGTTTCAAAATTTAAGCTAGTGGACAAGTCACACACAAAGAGGGATTTTTTTTTTTTTTTAAATATATATATACATATATATTCCCTTCAACGGTTGCATAAGAGAAAAAAAAATGAAAGAAAAAAAAAAAACGCTTAGAAACATAAACATCTAGACACTTGATGTATATAAGAGAAATGTGGTTTGGGTACATTAAATTTTGCCTTGTTAATGCGAACTTCTTTTTTTATATAAAAATGGTGGAGGACATAAGCCTCTTTCGAGTGTACTGGTGACGGTTTGGCAGAACCTCCGAATCAAACCATCACCCCCTCTTACAATGGACAAAGTTTTCACTCAAACTTTTTTAGGCAAACCCTTCATTCTCATGGAGGATGGCTATTTGTGGCCATAACAGTGGACTCTTAGGACGTTTATGGTTGGCTAAGACAATCTTGCGGACGAGATATTCGTGAGATAGGCAGTCAATGAAATGGGGGGAAGACAATGCCATTGCAGCGCGTCTCCCCCACCAGTCGCCAAGACATAGAGGTTGCATGCCATAAGGGAGGTGATCCCCCCTCATCAGGTTAGGATATGGACGAAAGATAATAGGATAGAAGGGGAATGGGTACCCAAGCGGGGGGTTGCCTGAGCCGATCATGGTGTATCGTATTAGAGCAAAGGATCGTTACGAGGGGTATTAGGTGGAAGCATGATTGGTCGTTAACGAGGTCATATCCTTTGGGAAATGTATATCAACAGTCCCGCGAGGTCTTGAGTATTTGAGGCATGAGGAAATATACTCAGTGATTGTTTTGCAAAAGAAGGGGCGTGGGAGACCGACACCTTACCCGGTTTTATCGGATTGGGACCCTGACTTAAAACCTCAATTTTCACGAAAGAAGGTTAACCGACCCCCCATTTTTCAGGTCAATTTATAAGAAAACCATAAGGCCATTTCAAGCAAACTCCACACCAATGTATAAAGTGCACTTCTTACTAACATATTAAAAAAAAATAAAAAAATTAAAAAATTAAAAACACATAAAGCAGCAACCCAAAAATGCATTTTCAGGCAATTTTGGCATGAAACATGTCATCCAAATTTCAGGATTTTCAGGCCTCCCAACAACACAAATTCTAATAACCCAAATAATACCAAATTTGGCAGACAACAACCTTAAACCAAAACAAAAACAGGCAAAAAAACAAAAAAAACAAAAAAACAAAAATTTGACCCCCAAACCCTAATTTCAGTTTTGGTCCCGTTAGTCAGGAGCTGAAAATGGAGGTCCCCGTTAACCATTTGTGCCAAAATGCTATCTCTAAGTCACATGGAGAAGTACAATGTGTATCTGAAATTGCAGGGAAGGTGGGAAAATCGATAATGGCTAACAGAGGGGGAACTCTCCTCTTAGCACCTGGAGAATTGACATGTTTTCTGGGGCTGCATCGATACTCTGTTGGATCAATGGCAGGCCGACCTTCTTTGGCTAATTGTACACATGGCAGTACGTACTTTGTAATGGTTATCAACTAAGAGTGGCCACAAGGAGACAGCTTCAAGTTGCAATTTACCTTTCTACCCTTTTGGAGAGCGGACCCCTGAAAGGAGAACAATATTATTCGGGCCCGTTTCGAAGGAGCAGACGTAAGGACAAATGCAGGAACGTATCCGGACGGCCATGATGTAGGCGGTATGGTACGACAAGAACGAGGGAGTGAGGGAGGGCCATGTTGCATCTGCTACAAAAACCTTGGCCTACGCCCAAGACAACATAAGATTTGCACTTCAGGTATAATTTAATAAGGAATACTGACAGATTCCTGAAGACACCCCTGCACAGGAAATATCATTTACTAAGTTTGGGGCCCTTATGATGCCCTCGTACACATCGATCAAAAGTTTACGAAATTAGTTTTCAATTTATTTCTTAGGCCCCAAACAGAGCCGCCTGTGTCACCAGTGGCACGAGAGGGGGAGTGTGGCGAAGGGAATAGGGGAATAAGTACGAAGGGGAAAGCGAAACATGGCAGGAATTAAATAATGTGTCGTGAATATGAGAGGTTGAGTTATGAGTAGGATTAAAGAGGTGTTGAAAACCGACACTAAAAATAGATAACAATTGTAAATGGTGAGAGGAGGATGCTAATGGTAACAAAAGATATTCAAGTACTGAAGGATCTGTGCACAGTACAACAATACACATACATTGGTAATCATATTAGAACAGAATAGGGCACGTATATAAATATTTTGGTAATCGCAGGACTAGAATAGGTCATTTCAAAACAATACAAGAGCAGCCTTACGAACAAAATTGGCCAGAGTAAACTGTGATTCAAGCTTTAGTAAGATACGGACAAAGGCCATAATTACCACAAGGGGCTAAGGGTCTGATCCCACGTTACGGAGAGACGGTTAACGGAGACCTCAATTTTCAGACCACTTGTCAAACCATTTATAACAAAACCTAAGGGTCATTTTAACCAAACTTGCCACCAATTCATAGAGTGGAGATCATACTAACTACTTACAAAAAACAAAAGGAAAAAAAAAACTTAAAAAACCTATAAAACAACAAGGCAAAAGTGTGTTTTCATGCAAAATTCACTCATTTCAGTTTTCAGGATTATCAGGATTTTTCAGGGCTAGCCAAAACAATCAACTCCAAGACCCCAACAAACACCGAACATGGCTTACACAGACCTTGACCAAAAGTAAAACAGGGTAAAAGAAAAAAAAAAAAAAAAAAAAAAAAATTCTCATTCACTTTTCAGGGTTGAAGTGGTTAACCAGGGCTTAAAAGTGGGGGTCCCTGTTAACCGCTTGTGTTGGAAATAAGGAGTTTGTAAGAGTAATATAAAAGAAGGAGCTGTGTCGGGCGGTGCATAAAAGAAAAAAGGGACCCCACACTCCCGGTGTGGCATGAGGTTTTATGAGGAAGGCGGTGTCGGTGCGAATATCCTTACAAGGGTATCCGCCCTGGTCTTTGCAAACAACAAAAAGCAGTTTGGTTTAAAGTTTAAGTATGCCGCGCTAGGCGCGGCCGCTTCCATAATTTATGTTAACTAGATGGTTGACGAGAATAAAAGAGTGCGTGGGCGCGCAAGCTTGAGGCGCGCGTGATTTTTCCTTCCTTTTTGGTTACTCTAGCAGACGTGGCGCGGACATCGGTCGGCGCGCTCCATTATAACAATTGTTTGTTTTGACTAAGCTGGCTAACCTATGGGCGTTTTTCTCTGGTTCCTCGTGGAACGATGGACGGGTCAGTGAGCGAGTGTGGCCTTACGCGGCATCCAGATGATGAGACCTGATGGATTCGGCCAGGTAAGGGTAGCCGCGGCACAACCGGGAGGTTGGCGCGGCTTTGTATGGTCATGTGTGTGAGTGCGGGTCAGGGAATGGCGTGGGGCGGCTCCTTTTGGCCACAAAAGGTCGGGGGCTACCTCTTTATTAGGTGACTCAGGCCTGCTGGTACCAGGCTTGGGCTTAGCCCTATAAGTTACAGCACCAGACTGATACGCAGCAGATGCAGGGATCGAGGCCAACAGCTTGTGGCGAGGGAGCGGAGGAGCGAGGCGAAAAGGCTTGAGGGGTTGATGGGCCTGCGGGACCATCCCCCTCGCCTTTTGCTGTTGCGTAGCCGAGCGTGGGACTGCCCGGCAGGCTAGGAGGGGTGTCGAGGTTCAGGCCCGGCTACCGCTTGGGTCTTTTTTTTTTAAAACATATATATAAATTATTCATTATTAATATTATTCATTATTTCTTTTTGTTCGCGCCCGTATGTGGGCACGAAAAACACGGTAGGTACACCCGTGAGCTGTTGAAATACAGACCCGTGTTTTGATCCTAGATGATGGAACGTGATGGGCAAAACCATTTTTTTTTTATTGCCCCGAGCCATTTCGCAAGGCCGCGGGGTGTCGTAGGCCGTGTCCTTTGGGACATCCGTTAAAATTGGAACGAAACAGAGAAGATTAGCATGGCCCCTGCGCAAGGATGACATGTATAAATCGAGGGATAATGCACCCGCTTCCTTTTTTTGTCGAGTACTCGGTCTCCTGAGATCCGAATGTGTCGCATTGCACAGTTGCGATCCGCTAATCTGTCGTAGTGCGTGGCATGGTCGGCATCGGTGCGGACTGGGCTACTGGAGTGACGGGCGGTAGTGAAAGACGAGCGTGGCGTCGGGGAGGCGAGGTGTGTTGACAAGAGCGAAGGAAGGATACAACAGCAAATGAACCCGAACGGGGGGCGGGGGCCGGGTGCGTGCGCGCTGAGCAACGGACGATTGCCTGACGGGGTCGTGGAGTACGCGAATCAGGGGCGGAAGAAGCTTGCTGCAGGGCGGAGGTAAAGATGGGACGAACCTAGACAGAGTTTTGCGTAAGGTACGTGCGTAGGAAAGAGAGCTAGAGATGGCGGGGAGTTAAGCCAAGCGAATGGGAAAGCGTTAGCGCACGCGATCCTTAACAGAATCGGGTGGGGAAGGAAACGATTTTGGGGGTTTTGCCCTGGGCGAACCGAGATCTATGATCGGATTAGCATGATAGTTAGTGAGAAGTGAGGTAGGTAGAATAAGGGGTGCGCTGGGACATGGCGGACGAAGGAGCAGGCAGGGAGGAAATGGGTGTTATGTACTCGATTGTGGATGAAATTAACTAAGGGAAGGGTCGACTCTGGGGTTCTTGAGGCAGGCGACCCGGATTCCGAGGTTAGAATTAGCAATAGGTTAGTAGTTTGCGAGGTTAGTAGAAAGGAGATGCATGGGGGGTGGCGAGAGTGAGGAAGGAGATGGGCAAGAACAAGTGTCCTGCTCTGTTCAAGGCGGAACCGGCCGGGCTAAGGTGCTAGGTAGGCGTCTTATGCCCTTGCGAGTTGAGTTACAAGGTTAGCCTTTGCGTAAGAGTGGTAGACTGACCGAGGTCGGTGGTACAAGCTCCCAGGGAGGAGATTGGCAAGGCGCCTATGCACCCGGCCTCGTTCTTGCGAAAGATTCATTCCACTTTGCCAGCCGCTTCCGTAGCAGTCGAGTGGGGTCTTACCGGTGGAGTGGTGCTCAGAGAGAGGAAGAGAGAGGAAGAGAGAGGGGAGAGAGGTACTTACCCGACACCTAGCTGTCCGTGGGATGACGTGGGATTCATCCTCACTCTGCACGCCTACTGAATAGTGAAGCTGAGCCTCCTTCGTGGTCGACTCCGTCGCTTTCGAGGTTACCATTAGGATACCGTTTGCGACCCCGGTTTTTTCTTGTTTTCTTTTTTTTGTCTTTTTTTTTTGACGATCTTCACGATCGGCATCAGGCTACCCGTGTCGTCGTACCGTTTAAAAGTCATTTTCAGTGATTCTTACTAGCAGTCGAACCTAACCGAAAGTACGGCCAGGTACCGAGAGTAGAGTAAGGTAGACAGGGAGATAGGCGGGAGGAAGGGGCTACGAGAGGGAGAAGGCAGGACCGGACAAAGAAAGAGGCAGAGGACCATCGAGAGGAAGGAGGAACTTACCGGCCTTATCGCCAATACAACTCTTCCCCGGCCATGATTTTGGCTGGGTCTACCGTTACAATCGAGCGGTAAGTACAAGAGTACGAGGTGCGGGACGTATCTGGCCGACACCATAACCAGATATTACGTGAAGGAGGACTGCCTGAGGGGATTGTTCTGGCTGATGGGCGTCGAAAAGGGAAGAAGTTCGGGGAGTCGTATGATGCCGCTCCACCTGCCTGCAGTAGTCAAGCGTTTGTACCTTTCTGTGTTCTAGTGTGAAAAGCAGTCTTATTCGTAACAGCTGATGGGGGTCTGGCGTAACTCCTAAGTATAAACCTGCTGTTGCTGAGGGTTGACCCCGGAGTGCCTGCTGCAAGGTGTTTTAGCAATAGTGAGTCAGTGTTGGATCTCAAGTGGTTGAAATTACTGTTCGCCACAGATTAAGCACGGGCTACTGCTACGGGCTGCTGTGTGTCGCCGCTATTGCTGATGGGCTAAGGCTGGCTGCTGCGCTGTAACGGCCAGCTGTGTTCAGCTGCTGTTGCGCTGGCCACTACGGTTTGTTATTTGCTGATTGACCCCCACCATCTACCGCTGTTGCACCTGGGGGACTGCTGCAGTACGCTGTGTGACCTCGAGCTGCGGAGGGACTGAGCCCGTTGAAGGAGGCTGCTACTGTAGACTGGACACAGACTGCCGCTATTGCGGCTAGCCGCTGCTGAGATCGCTGTGTACTGTTTCATACCGCAGCAGCTATCGCTGCCGGTTGCAGTCTACCGTGTCACGGCGGACGGGCTTGGGGGAGTGATTGAGCTTGGAAAAAGGAGGTTATTACTGCGGACTGGGGAGTCGTCAGGTATACGAGTTCAAACGGCTGATTCAAAGGGTTGACCAAGCTGACACATTGGCTGCCATTGCGGGGCCTTCAGGCGAGTCAAGGGAACAAGGCCCTCTCCAGTGAGCTTGAGAGCACCCCTCTGGTATCTGAGAGTCTCAAAACCTTCTCTTTCTACCTTTCTCATTCTAAGTCTGGTCTTGTTCTGAGGGGAAGGCGGCAGGCGGGATTGCAACCTGTAAGACCGCATCAAGACTCTGTGGGGAGTCCACCCACCGATTGCGGGAGCTCTGTCGGAACCTAGGCGAGGTTATGGAGGCAGGGAACTGACAGGTAACCATTCTCTTTTCCCACTATACACCTGAGATATAACCCTTATTTATACTACCTGTTGCATCGCTGACTGAATATATGGTGTGCAACCTTACCTTATTTTTTGTTTGATTTTCAGGACACTGAATCAGGCTAAATAAAGGAATACTGTGAAGTTTCACTTTCAATTTTCGTTGACTGTGTGAATTCAGAGTGTTAGAAGGAACTGCATCTGGGGGAAAGGCAGGATGGGGGTATGATTTGCATGATGGTTGACGGGCCGTTAAGGCTGGGGAGTCCCCATAAGTTTGGCGAACCCCAGCGCTTTGTTTTATTTTGGTTTTGCATGGAGAAGTCGGACCCTTCTATAAGTTTAGGGGGTCCGGTTACTCTGAAGACTGGGATGTCCCCATAAGTTTAGGGGGACCCAGTGATATTGTTTGCATGGAGGGTCAGGCTATTCTGTAAGTTCAGGTGGCCTGATTGCTCTGACCTGTGAGGGGTTTTGACTATGCTTAATTTTCAAGGACTCAGGGCGCTCAATAAGTTTTGGTGTCTTGGGTTGCTTTGTTTTCATTGGGATTTTACTTATTTCTTTGGGTTCTGAACAAGGAGACCGAGTTGTTCTGTAAGTTCAGGTGGCTCAGTCTCTTCCTACTCTTTATTCTGAAGAATTAATCTTGGCAAAGAGGCAGACCCTTCTGTAAGTTCAGGGGGTTTGACTCGATGCCATACACATAATGGCTTAGATAGAAACGAATCTGGCAGATAGTTAAGACCCTTCTGTAAGTTCAGGGGGTCTGGCTCAAAGCCTCGCACATGCTGGAACCCAATGGTTATAATTTGGCTATACCTTATTACTATCTTATCTAAGAACGAGCTAATCAGACTGTTCTATAAGTTTAGGTCGTCTGACTATAGCCATATCACAACTTGAAGAAAGTACAACTAAGAATAAAATTGATGGTAAACTGGGGCAGACTGAACTTAAGTTAGTTCAATCATATACAGCCTTAGAAGACAAAGGTAAAGATAAGTATATATAACTTGGATACTTTAAACTGTCCAGGACAACTATAATGGTCTAGTCATGTGCCAAAGAAGAGAAAAGTAGTTGTGCCCTCTGCTTGTGTATATTTGGCCAAGTCAGAATGCTCTATAAGTTTAGGTATTCTGGCTCTAGGCCTGGCTAAGTTGAGTTGTTCTGTAAGTTCAGGCGGCCTGACCTATGCCTTATGTAAGCCGGGTATAAAGGGTTAAATCGTTGAGAGATCATGAACTATTGTTTGTTCAGGTTGATTTTGGGATGGTGAGAGTACTTACCCTTGTGGTTTGGCCTGCATGTGACTGAGTGGGGCTACTTCTTAGTCCGAGTTTCAGTTTGATAGGTAGTTGCTTTAGTTGTTCGCCACGTGCTAGAGCCATAGGAGTTAGTTTCAATTCCTGCTTTTTCTGAGCTAAGTTTTTTTTACTTAGGTCAATTCTCGCATTTTCTGGGATCTTTTCTTATACTTGGCTTTGTATAAATTTTGGCAGACCACTTTCTCAACGGGAAGCGCTGCCGAAATTTCTACAAACCCAAAGAGTTAGTCAAATCTTGTCTTGTCCAAACTTGACTTGTCTTTCTGACTTAGTAATAATATGGGAAGCCTCCCTTTCTAAAGGGAGTGTTGTCCAATTTTTTGCTAATTCAGGGAGTTAGTCAAAAGTTTGGCTTGTCAAAGCTTGACTTGTCTTTTCATTATATCAGGCTTAGTAAAAAGTTGGAAAGCCTCCTTTTCTAAAGGGAGTGCTGCCCAAATTTTTACTAATTCGGGGAGTTAGTCAAATTTCTAACTTCTTAAAAGTTTAACTCGTCTAGATTTCATATATGGCTTGGTAAAATTCTGGGAAACCTCTTTTTCTAAAGGGAGTGCTGTCCAAAATTTTGTTAATTCAGGGAGTTAGAAAAAATTGGACTTTTGAGAGTCAAGGGTTATTTCTGATTTCATATTTTGGCTTATATAAATTATGAGAGGACACTTTTCCTACGGGAAGCGCTGCCGAAATTTCCCCGTTTTCGGAGGAGTTAAATTATTTTCGACACGTGGCGCTAGAGAGTGTTACATGGAGGTATGCTATGGAGGTTTATTCCCCATATGCTGATGATTTAGCCTGGGCATTTGACCTATCTTATGTTACAGGTCCTTTGGGTTGTCTGATTCAAGGTCAGGACTAGATTCAGCTTGATCCCTTGAGGATCATTATCTGTTATCACTGATAACAGGTCGGTTGTCAATCCGTCGGTTTACGACTCAATTCCGACTCACCCTCCACACTCAACCTAAAAGGCTTTAGCCTTGGTGATTTTTATTGTTTCATTAAGGTTTCACCCGGACTTTTATTGAATGGTCATTCAATAAAGGTACTGAGTATTTAATTAAGGTGTGGTTGGACAGGAGGTTGGAGATTGCATGACTAAAGCAAGGGGTATGAGGGTTGAAGATGGTTGGGGTTGACTCCGTGTAGTGCGTGGGCTATTGATTGACTCGTTGATGTGATTCGCAAGTATGTGCTATGAATCAGATTCTTAATGTGGTTGTCTGCGATCACATATATACGTATGGCTGTGAGGGACTCCAATGAGACTGTGAGAAGTGATCGTCACATACTTTCCCCTGTTATATATGCATATATATGAGTATATTTGGGATGAATACTTGCATTGGCTAAAGAGCCCCCGTACTAAAAACCTGTTTAGGGGTTAAGACTAAAAGGCCTGGGGAAGACCCTTCCTTTTATTGGTTTTACTTCTTAAGGATTTTTCTTAGTCGGACGTTGGTCCTGGGCCGGGATTCGAGGTCCTTGTCCAGGACATCCCAAGCCCTAGGCTCTGCAGGGAAGGGGTATTCCCTCGCGCAGAGCCTATTTACCTTGCCTACTGAGACGCTCAGACCAAAGGTCGAAGGTCTCGTGGCGGCTGCACGACTATTCCTTCAGTCGTGCAATGTCGTGAAGGATCAGACTCTCACGGCACTTCGAGTCTGACACTTGAGTGTCATAAGCGGTGCTCGGATCCACGAGGGACCGTTTGATTATGGGCACTACATAGTACGCCATCGTTACGACTGCATGCGTACGCCTGTATAGCGGGGTGGTATGAGATAGACCCTCGGCTGCGCGACTTTATATTAAAATCCCACGCACGACGTTTTACCGCCCTAGTGTATAAAAAGTTATGGGATTACAAAGGGACTGACACATATGGGCGAATGTTTGAGATTGTTATAGGCCGCCAACACCGCGCGAAAAAGGGAGGGTACCCCAGGGCTATGATTTGTTTACTAGGCGGGGAACCTTCGGCCTATTCCTTATCTTTTGCTCTTTGAAGTTTTTATAGTTGGACGTTATAGCCCGTGGCAGCCGTCAAAGTCAAACTCCTTGATGTTCGACCGCCACGACAGCTTAAAGCTGTCTACTCAACCCCTCTGCACAGGGTGCAGAAGAGGGTGTGGTCTTCAACCGCGCATGGCGGTTGTCCATCGTCGAGAGATTAACCCTCAAGGCGCGTGTCAGCCGACATTTAAGTGTCGAACGCGACCCTCGCGATTAACGGGGACCGCGTGAGTATGGGTACCACATAGTACACCTTCATTGCGACTGTTTGTGCACAATTGCATTGCAAGTCGATATGCAATAGCCCTGCGTCCGCGCGGTTTTATATTAATTCTCTCTTTCACGTCGGATTTTGATGTCATCGATTCGTACCGCATAACTCCTTGGGATTGCAGATGATATATTTGGTTCTCTAATAAAAATAAAAATTGAGGAATTATTCGACGCTATCTCGATTTCTTCTTAATCTCATCGCCAATGTGGGAAAGTGTAGCCTCGATCAAAGAATACAACCACCCTTTATCCGATCACAAATAGGTTCGCCTAACAACTCAAACTCAAAGTGGGGTTAGAGGTCCAGGGCTATTCTGCTTCAATACTGCGAAATTGGATGCATGTTTTTTATAAGTAATGAGAAAATGCCTCGCCGAACTTTCAGACTAAGGATGAATGGTGGGATAAAGATGTTTAATATTTTTCAAATTTGCCTAGCGTTTAGCCGATAATCCTTTCGTTTGAAAAAAATACCAAAGAAAAAACACGCAAAAGACGAATCGAATATGTTAAGTCTTGAATGTTTAAACATTGTATGCCAAATGAAGTATAAGGTTAAAAAATAGCAAAATTGCTCACAGAATTAGAAGAATTTCAGACACATAATTTTGAAGTCCGTTACGAGTGTCTGTTCATTAAATGTATCGTAGTCTACGATAAAGTGACCACAAAATTTCTTCATAAATGACTTTCTATAAATTTTTCAATCACAATTAGCGGATTGTCTCATCATTTTGTAAGGCATGCACCTATGTGAATATTCAACTATGTATTATCGAGACATACTTATCTGTCGTCTTCAGGGCGTAGAAATTGATAATATCTATTGGAACAACACAACACTTATGTTACCTGCAGAATGCATACTAAATCTAGACCGACCTGTTATAGTCAAAGAAGCCTACGAAGATCTTAAGGCGATCACAAAAGGCAATGCCCCTGAAGATGATGGCTTACCGACTGAACTGTATATCTCCATATAAAATGTATTGTGTAGCGACCTAGTCAAAATCTACATCCACATCTTAACTGGTGGTAATCTCTACAAGAGTATGTGCAGAGACGTCATTTTCGTCTTGTTCGAAAAAATGATCGAATTAAGATCAGAAACAGGAGGTCATTTTTTGATGGGGGGGGAGAGGACAATTGCGCCAATCAATTTGAGAGGAGCATGACGGATTGGGAACCGGATCAATCTCAACTCGCAACGTGTTATATTAATTATTAGTGAATATCTTAACTATAAGATTGACAAGATGTTTATCTTAATTGGTAAATGAATATGAAGCGATATTCATTCGTGGTCGTTCAATCTTCGATAACATCATGACAGTCATGAAATTGTTGGAGGCGATCCAAAATGACAACTTACAATATTGTTGTGTGTCACTGATAATCAATCGGATAAAATTTTAAGAGTACAAATTTCACTTCTTGATTGCTCAAGAGCTCAGGATGACCTTATACTTCACAGGTCACTGCATCGTTTGACCATTTGGGTGAAAGCAACCCATTTTCTTATTCAGGTCGAACACTACTTATGAATGGAGCCATGTTCGCACTTCTTTGTTTTGTACGAACTATTAGAGTTTTCGGTAAACAAGTTTATGTTGTTATTCGCACGTGCGGTACTAAGTTTCTATGGGGCAAAAGTTTTTTGGGGACGAATCCTTAGCGATATTGCAAACGACCTACAACTAGCTCTTGTAAAACTGGGATTTTTGAAAAAAGGGACGACCGATCCGTCAAGTGGAAGCGGACCCCCAAAAGAAGTAAGATGGGGAGACATTGTCGAAAGTCCCACACACTAGTTGTCAAAGACGGAGGGTACCGCCGGATTCTGTCTAGCGATTTGCGAAAAACAACTTTAGCGATTTTTTGTGCTCATATAAATTCGCAGAAAAATCTGAAAATTTAAGAATCCACACTTAGGTCGTGGTCTTTCTAAAAAACAATAATCATGAAATTTTCAAAAAATCATTAAGATTACAAAATTATTTTCATGTTGATTCAACATATTTTGCAACTTTTCCACTCAGCCACGCGTGGGTGAACGAAAAAAAATACTCAAACTTCATTGATTTTTCGCACTCATAAGCATGTGCGAAAATTTCCAAAAATTGAAGTGCTCATAAATTTTATTAAGGTATTTCCAAAAAAAAATGAAAATAAAATAAAATCATTTCAACCGTGACATAGATCACAACCGTAATTTGACTTATATTTAATTTTTGTCACTTAACCTTTCTCTCTTTCTCGTAGCTCCCCCCGCTCCCTCTCTGTCAGGTACC
>BFEA01000299.1:1984417-2001637 GCA_003427395.1 Chara braunii | reverse complement strand
CGGGGGAGAAAGGGAAGTCGGGATCAGAGGGTGCGTGCACGTGCGCGCGTTGACGGGCCAGGTGCAGCTGCAAGAACGAACTTGGAGATGGCTATCAGTTGTGGTGGGATAGCGAGAGGGGGAGGGAGGGAGGAGCAGAGGTTCGAGAACCCGCTCCGATACCAATGTGACGCACGTGCGGAGGGCACGTGCGGAGGTGGTGAGAGAGAGAGAGAGAGAGGAGATGGACACACACCAGAAGCAGCAGCTGAGTGAAGGTCCAGTTCGACTCCAAGAACGAACGAACAACTGAATGAATGAACCAACTCACTAGGGACCTGGGCCTAGGCCGAAGTGATATACCGGCCTAGGTCTAGGTACGGGAAACAACCTGGTATCGCTACATTCCAGGTGAGAAGTTTGGGCAAGATTCCATTATGTGAACAGACCCAACAAACGATTCTATTTTTATTTTTGATTAGTTAATGTACAGCCATTAACATCTGACAGACAACATTAGTTAGAACTGTTTTTTATTCCTTGTACTTTCTGTTTGCGGACTAATCAAAGTGAAATAGTTTTCATTTGTAGGAATCTGAACTTATGTGTTGGACCCGAATGTATAGTCTCTGACATAGCCGCCGATTATTATAGTTATTTTATTATAAATCGGTCTGTACATTATGCTGCGGTAGGCATCTTGAGTGTCCTAGTGCGGGCTGTGTATAGTGTTGTAGCCTATGAGTGATAGGGAGTACAATAGAGAGGACGAATGGATCTTGCGATCGGCCAGACGCCCAATCGCCCATCTGGCATTAGGACCAGAGGGCGACAAATTATTGTTCCGCCAGCGGAGAGAGAGAGGCAGCAGCAGCAGAGAAGAGCTAGGGCCGCAAAGGAAAACAGGGCATTCGCAAGCGAGGCCGCTACTTCAGCAGCCATGGCCACTGCCGCGCAGCAAACTTCTCAGGCCAGCAGTTCAGGTTCTGTTGGGTCAACGGTCGCACAAACCGTGAGTCAGTCCACTGGCGTTATGGCAAGCCAGTCAATAGTGTTGACCCCCGACGAGGTCGCCATACAGCGAGCAGCCATTCGCGAGGCACAGCTACAACAGGCGTTAGGAGAGATTAAGGCAGAGAAAGAGAAAATGATTAGAAGAAGAACCAGGATGCAGCGGAGGCAAGCGGGCGTTAGCAAGCTAGAGGAGATGGACCTGACGCACATGACTGATGATGTGAGAACCATACGGTCCATCCTGCTAGATGTAGTTGAAATGCAGGACCACCAGATGGCTCTCCTTCAGGACATTCAGCAGAGTCTGGCCGTATTGGTCGGACGAGCGTAGGCTGCGCCATCGCCGTCCGGGCCGGGTGCCTGGCCCGTTGCACAACCTCCTCCTTTTGTCCCACCGGTGACTGGGGTATCCCCATATATAGCTCCAACATCGGTTCAACCTGTTTCCCTGGGTATACCCTTGACATGCGGGTTCTCAGCAGGTCCTAGTTTACAGGTTCCTGTACAGACATTGTTTACCCAACCTCCGTTGCAGGTTGCTGTAAGCGGGCAACTTGTAATCTCGCAGCCTGCACAGCCGCAGGGTTCACAGCCCCAGCAGCTAGTGCAGCCACCAGCATCACAGGGTCCACAGCCCGGATTGGTGCAGGGACCGGGACAAAGTAAGTGGGTACCGAAGACGGCCATCGCCGCTCCAAAACCCTTTACAGGGGATAAGAGGGGCGAAGACCTCGACACTTGGTTGAGGGCAGTGCCGGTCTACGTCAGGTGTAAACTTACCTTGCCACACAAGTAAGTGCTTATGGCTTCATCCTACCTAGAGGGTAGTGCAACAAGATGGTTGAGTGGTTTAGTGTAGTTACAAGGGTACGGTCATGACTTCCGCACTTGGGCAGCTCACCAGAAACTGGACGACTTTCTCAAGATGGTGGAAGACAGGTGGCATGATCCTCAGGAGGCCCAAAAAGCCACTGACGCGATCCTGACACCGCACACGAGGCAGTTTAAGTCAGTAAGGGAGGCCACTGACTCTGTTGAGCATCTGATATGTGTCCCTGGGGTGCGCTATGACCCCCAGGTTTTACTCACCTCCTACCTGAGATGCTTCCCCATGCCTCTCAGGAATCAATTTGCAGGTGAGGCCAACATCAATATGCACAACTTCCCCTCGTTTAGCAAGAAGGCCCTAGACCTTGAAGCAAAGATAGGGCATGGACATATGGATGGTAGGAAGAAGACATTGCCTCCCAACTGGAAGGCGAAGGGTCGCATTATGTTCGTCAACAACGATGGTTCTACCATCGAGTTGGACGACGAGTTCCAGGCGGGAATAGGTTCAGAGGCTGGCAGCGTAGAAGCTTCAGGGGGTGGAGTAGTCGCTGTCGTAACTCAAAAAGGTAAGGCGACCGGTAGATGCCGTGGAGGTTCCCGGTCAAGGAGTCAAGTTGACTCCAATGCTCCCCCATGGGAGAAAGCGGGTCTCACTGAGGACGTGTGGAGAGATCGGTACACACGGCAGTCTTGTATTCGTTGTAGCCAATATGGCCATAACCAATTCAAATGCCGAAACAAGAAGGTGACCGAGAAGATCCCGCCTACGATGGGCCAGGCGTTAGGATCCTCCACTCCCGTTGGTAGCAATGTGGCTAGCACTTCTGGCACTGCTCCGGGAAACACGTCGGGCCAGTAGGAATAGTAGCTGTTCCTGCTAGGGTCGAGGTGGTGGACACACCCTCACCATCTCGAGAGATGGCCCAAGCTACTGACTCCATCGTCGTCCCGCAAACATGTTCAGACCCATCGAGCCTCTGTTTGATGAATGTGTTTGAGTCCTTAGAGGAGCTGGAGGAGGAGTGGTCTAGATCAGACCCGTTAGCTTCTTGGACGACATTGGCCAAAGTAAGGGTGAGCACCCAATGTTTCCTCAAAGGGAATAAGCCACAACCATGTTTTCGATATATGCACTTTCCTCAAAGTGAAACTAACTTTAGGATTAATGCTATTATAAGAGGATTGAATGAGTGGTTCCGACACGCACAGAACAAACGCCGTATCATGTGGTATGTTGGTCATTGGCGGCCGCAAGGCCAGGGCCTATTATGACACTTGCTTGACACGAAACTTCATTAGTCGCACGTGCGTTGAGAGGTTGCGTTTACAGGGGCGAGTGCAACGCTTGAGTCGACCTGTGGAGTTGACCTGTGCCAACAAACAGCGCATGGTAGTTAAGGACTACCTCCAAAATGTGGAGTGTTGTTTCCTGTACACGGGAGGGGAACTGAGACATCGCGTCTCGTTCCTAGTGAGCGATGAACTCCCCATGGATATGTTGTTAGGTATGTACTACCTCTCTGTGGCACAACCCCGATTTGACTGGGACCGAAAAGTGGTCAAACACACTTTGCCAGGTGGAGGGACCGCCAGATTATGTAAGTTTAAGGCTAGTAGTCTGATTGAGTCCTTCCGGTGCATGTGTGCGGCCGCGTTCTTCAATTACTACAAGCAAAATCGGGAGGAGGGTATGTATCTAGTTTATGTCTCTACTGCAAGCGAGCCGGTGAAAACGCCGCCGGAGATAGAGGGAGTAGTTGCTAAATACCCTGATCTATTTGAAGAGCCGACAGGGGTTGTTGAGAGGGAGGTCGTCCACGCGATAGAGATTATCCCATGGTCTAGCATCCCAAAGGGTAGGATCTACCGGATGTCTCCAGGCGAGCTTGATGAGCTTCGCCGACAACTCAAGGAACTCGTAGAAAAGGGTTGGATCCGGCCGAGTGTTTCTCCTTATGGGTCTCCAGTCCTATTTGTACCCAAGAAAAGGAAGGAACACTTAGGATGTGCATTGACTATAAGGGCCTCAATGCCATCACTGTCAAGAACAGAGAGCCCCTACCGCGCATCGACGACTTGCTAGATAGAGTGCAAGGGTGTCGGTACTTCAGTAAGATAGATCTAAAGTCCGGGTACCATCAGATTGCAATCCGGCCCGAGGATCAACACAAAACTGCATTTCAGATCAGGTACGGTCTGGAAGAGTTTGTGGTGATGCCTTTTGGCCTTTGCAATGCTCCTGGCACCTTTCAGCACGCTATTGGATAAGTTTGTCATCGTGTACCTCGATGGCATACTTATTTTTAGTAAGACTGTCGAGGAGCACGTTGTGCACTTGGACAAAGTCCTTAGTCTTCTGCGACAGCACAAGTTCAAGATCAACGGTGAGAAGTGCGAGTTTGGCCGCACCCGTGTCTTGTACTTGGGTCATGAGATTTCCGCGGAGGGACTGAAGCCCAATGACGCGAAGGTGGCCAACATTCGTGACTGGCCGCGTCCTCAGTCTGTGACTGAGATGAGGTCTTTCTTAGGTATGACCGGCTACTATCGCAATTTCGTGAAGAACTATAGCATAATTGTCGCCCCTTTGACTGACCTGACTCGCCTTGACACCCCATGGAAGTGGACAGACAGATGCGAGGCTGCTTTCAGACATCTGAAGCATGCGTTGCCGCATCATGAGGTCTTGAAACTTCCTGATCCTGACAAGCCATTTATAGTAAATACGGATGCTAGCCAATATGGCATAGGCACCGTACTTGCACAGCAGTAGGGGAAAAAGTTGAGGCCGGTAGAGTACATGTCCAAAAAGATGCCCTCTCAGAAGTTGGCTAAGTCCACCTATGAGAAGGAGCTCTATGTGATTTACAAGGCGCTCACCCATTGGAGGCACTATCTCCTTGGGGGGTTCTTCTACGTCAGGACTGATCATCAGACCCTGAAGTGGATGAGAACCCAACCTGCGCTCTCCGACGCTCTGAAGCGGTGGATTGAAGTCATAGAGCAGTATGACTTCGAGCCCCAGTACATCAAGGGCGAGTACAACAAGGTTGCTGATGCGCTGGCGGCCTGATTTCTCAGGTGCGCTGATTACCGAGTTCGATCTTACGGACGATGTTACTCGCTCCTTGGTGGAAGCCTATCGCGAGGACCAGTTCATGTCGGAGATCATACACAGACTTGAGGCGAAGGATGGGAAGACTTTTGTCGAGTTTGAGTTGGTCAACGGCTTGTTATTCCTTGAGAAGGCAGGGAATAAACGGTTGTGTGTCCCAGATAGAGAGTCTTTGGGTAGTTTATTTTTAGGTGAGTGTCATGATGCCACTGGTCATTTTGGCTATAAAAAGACAGCAGCCAATCTGCTGCAGCGGTTCTGGTGGCCCGCGATGATGCGAGATGCCCAGTTGTACGTGGAAACCTGTCAGGTCTGTCAGAGAGAGAAGCCACGTACTCAAGCTCCTCTTGGGCTCCTGAAGCCCCTTCTGATTCCGGAAAGGCCTGGTGAGAGTTTGTCCATGGACTGCATGGATACGCTGATCACCAACACGAGTGGGATGAGACATATCTTTGTCATTGTGGACATATTTAGTATGTATGGTAGGTTGATAGTCATGCCGGAGACAACGAAAATCGAGTACGTTATCAAACTATTCAAAGAGAATTGGGTAAGAGATTTTGGTCTACCCAAGTCAATCGTGAGTGACAGGGATGTCAGATTTACAAGTGAATTGTGGAAGGCTGCTGCTGCCGAACAGGGAACGCAACTGCAAATGACTTTGGGTAATCACCCCGAGGTCAATGGCCAGGCCGAACAATTGAATCGCGCTGTCCAACACCTGCTGCGGCATTACATCAAGCCCAATCAGGTCGACTGGGACGAGAAACTTGCTCTCATCGCCAGTCTTTATTACAATGTTGTGCACAACGCCATTGGAGTGAGCCCTAACAGTCTCCTATTGACCTTCAAACCAGACTGCCTCTAGATTTCTTACTACCTGAAAATCAGTCAACTGCTGCACACGGTACTTTAGAATTTAAATACCGATATGAGCAAAAGATGCAGCAGGCAGTAGAACAAATGCAGAAGGCTCAGGCGACAATGATAGAATCTGAGAACAAACATCGCCGCCCGTCTGCATTTCAGGTTGGAGACAGAGTCTGGGTTAAGTCCTCAGAACTGGGACAGGAGCACGGGATTTCCCGCAAGCTCATGCCTCAGTACTTCGGACCATGGGAGGTCTTAGACATTGTCGGGACTGATCCGGATGGACCGTCTTATGTAATCCGGATCCCTGGTCATCTCCGCACTTATCCTGTCTTTCATGGCTCTAAGCTTGCACCTTCCAAGGAAACTGATCAGTTTCCCTCTCGTCGCTCTATGCTGCCCCCAACCATGGATGGAGAGGTCGACATCAATGACATCGTCGACCATAAGGAAATGCCAGTTCGAAGACCGACAGGTAGGGGACGTCCTCCGAAACCGAAGCTGCAATACCGGGTTCAGTTCAGACATCACACGGATCTAAAGGAGGATCGATGGTTTATCAGGGAGGAACTGATGCAGACCGCTCCTCAGGTTGTTGCTCAATATGAAAAGTCTCTGCAGAAGGGAAAGCGCCAGATTATCGAAGACTGAACTTCTCAGAGGACTATCAAAGTTATGGAGGAGGGAATGTGAGGCCAAGGCCCCAATGAGCCCCTTTTTGGGCCTGTTATGCAGCACGTCGGCCGCCCTAAGTGAAGGCAGGCTCGAAGAGGGCCTGAGGGCCCCTATTTCGGTCAACACACAACTGTGGAAAATTCAGGCAGTTGCACAGCGCCAGTTGGTTGAAGAGCACCCAGGCGAAGGCCGCTTGTTTGCATGTATGGAAGGCAGGCCCTCGGCTGGATACGGGATATGGGCCAAACACAGGCCGAGGACAGTTGGGCACAAGTAACCACCACAGGCCCTGGGCCTGAATCGTTTGGATTGGGCCTCAGCCTACCGGGGCCTACCGGAAGCTTCTTGGGACAGGCCCAGCGCAGCAGCAGGCAGGCCACTTCCATATAGCAAAGGGCCTGCCTCCGCATTGGACATTCGGGTGCTGGCTGCATGCTGCGCAAGCGCTGCTGCGCTGAAGCTGGCTAGCGCTCACGCGCTCACGCGCTCACGGGCGAGCTGGAAGGAGCAGGCAGCCATAGCCGAGCTGCGCTGCTGTGAGCTGGGAGTGGCGCAGGGTGGTCCTTGGGTGCATGTGGCATCTGTGCGTTGGGGAACGAGGTTGTGAGTGAAGCGAGAGACATACCTGGTGCTGGAAGCGTGCGGCATTGGTCGCTATCTGCTCGTACTTCGGTGAAGCTGTTGACGTCATCCGGCGGCATTGTAGAGTAGGCTAGATAGGATCTGCCATCTGTAGTCTGGGCGCTGAGCGCCAAATAGGATATCGACATTGGTTCTTCATTGATGATGATGATGAGACTATTCCAGCATTGTCAATTATGAGCTCTTGGTGTATTCTTATTTGGTGAAACTCGTGATGCAATTCTGCTGTTGGTTCGAGGTCAGGACTATCTGGTCTTGTGTATGATGCTGTTTGATTTCTGAAGTTCGCTATCGCTCATCTTCCTTGCAGAAGTAGCAGAAAATTCAGAATTCGTTATGTCGTTATTTTTCCGTTATTGCAAGATTCTGAAATTTTTTTTTTTTCGACATCTCTCTCTTTCGCAGTGAAGTTTCCAATTTGAAATTTCCTGCGCATACTCTGATCTGACCTAATTCCGAATTTTTTTTATTTCTTCGGAATTCCCGGAACTTGCGGACAATTTGTCGCAGTTCCATTATTTATAATTCAGTATTATTATTCGTTTGCAGTCCGAAATTCGAACCTTGTTATAATTTCGAATTTGGGCGGGATCGGGAGACCTACAGAATTTGCAAAAGCGAGGTTTTAATACCGTTTTATTAATTATTAATTTCTCAATTTTTTTTGCAAAATTCAAACTTTTCTTTTTTTTATTAGTGGCTCCTTATCTGGGCAATCAGTCCCACCCACCCCTCCCCACCTATGTTGTTGCCCCCTCTGGTCTTCTCTTCTTCATCTGTCTCTGGTTACCCCCTACTGCGGCATTGGTGAGTTGCCATGTCAGCAGGCCACATCAGCAGATCACGTCAGCAGGCCACGTCAGCAGGCCACATCAGCAGACCATGTCAGCAGGCCACGTCAGCAGTGACACGTCAGCTGATAGCTGTGCCACGTCAGCAGCGGAACAGTGCCACGTCAGCAGTCCTCTGGCCTGGTCTTTCCTCACGCGCTCTCAAACAGCTGCCATGGACCACAAGCCAGGGGAAACGGCCGAGGCCTATCAGGCCCGGATGCTGGTTTTGATTACCGAAGCCAAGCAACGGTCGGATGCGGTAGCAGCCGCAGAGAAGAAGAAGGCAGAGGATGCCGAGAAAGCACGTTTGCTGGCGATAGAACAGCAGCGCCAACACGACAAGGCAGCAGCAAAGGCTGCCGATGAAGAACGCAGTCAACGACGTGAGAAGGTATGCAGCGAGGAGAGAGCTTTGTTTACTATGGCAGCGGCATGGCAGACCGAGGCCGAACGTGGCGAATTCAGCGACAGCGAACCATGAATCTCACTGTTGCTCTCCCACCTCACGGACCTCCTGGCAACATGCATTGCACAACAGGAGGACATCCATAGCCTCGACGACGTGGTCAAGAACCACCAACGGTCGTTGGATCAAGTCAACAGCTGCCTCCAGCAGTTGGAGCAACGACCCGTCGCTGCCCCCGTCGCCAGCTCCTCCAACACTTCTGATCGCCTCGCCGCATTGGAAGTCGACGTCGGTGCACTCAAAGACGGCGCGCCGTTACAGCAAACCACAACTCAACAACTTGAGCAGCGGATCTGCACTGCCGCCACTAACTCGAGCACGTCACCACGCGAAACGACTCCGAAGTTCGATGGTCAGGAGATCTTCTGCGACTCGACGAAGACAGACCTGATTCCGTGGTTCCGCAAGTTCGAGCTCAAGTAACAGCTCCACCACGTCAGCGAAGAGAAGAAACACGCGTACTTGTACTCCCGATCAGGGGCGCGTGCCAAGCGTGGTTGGACAATCTCTTGTCCAAGTACGGGGTGGTGGCTGCCGACTTGTATACCAAGATCAGTTGGGATGATCTGAAGGCGGTGTGGCATAAATGGTTCCAAATAGAGCCGTCGGAAATCAAAGCAATGGACAAATTGCTGACTTTCGAACAAGGCACGATGCCGAGCGGCGATTGGATTGCCGAGTTCCAACGTTTGGCGTCAACGTCGGACGTACCGATGGGCTTTACGGCCATCAAACACTACTTCATTACGAGGTCGTGTCCGGTGCTGGGCAACGCCTTGACTCACGTTGAGGAGACTCTCACTACAACAGTGGAGCTCTTCAACAAGGTCGCGCAAATTATTGTCACGAAAATGGAGGCCAAAAACCTCAACCGTTCATTTGCGGCAGGCCCGAGCAAAGAACAACATCGACCTAAAGTGGTTGTGGTCGCGGCGACAATGTAGACCGACCCTTCAAGCAAGGTCGTGTCTGCCAATGAAGGGGACAGAATTGCAGCCGCCCGTGATGGTGGTTGCCCCAACAAAGGCCGAGGACGCGACAAACCCCGGGCCCGACGCAGCGGCTCAAGCCCCATGGACCCACTATGGTCTCTCGGAACATGCATACAAGCTACGCAAGAGATTCCGCTGTTGTCTGTGGTGCAACGGTGATCTCCACGACCCAGTGGGTTTTCCGTCGAAAGCCAAGGGCAAATGGGGAAACTGAGCACCGCCGGGAGTGAGTCGACGACACTCTCGACGCCTTCGGAACCGGTTGCTACGCAGGCGACCGCCCTTCGTTCCGAGGCACATGCGGAAGTCGATAGTCCTCCTCTTTTATATTCTTGTGAGGACTATGCTGCCCGGCTCGTTCCTACGCTGGGTACTCATGCTCAAGGACAAGACGTGTGCGGCATCTTCTCCGTCCGACAGTGGCGACTTATCGTCTTCAAGTGGTTCCTCACGGGATTCGGCGTGCGAGTTCAACATAGAGGTATTGGACCCGGTCACATACGAGGATTTCGCATGGCTTCCTCTCCCTACCACTGGCCGCTTACTGGGGCCGCAATGCGCAGCATTATGCGCTCATCTTCACACGTACCTATCCTTCTACGCACCACCAACTTTGTCGACGGATGACGAAGCTGCGGTGGGACATCCTTGCATATGTTACCAAGGTGGCCCGCGAGTTTCGCATGCAGCGGTACGATAACAACAACGCACTGCTCCTCTATGTCCACATCCAAGTTGGGCAAGCGTCCTGCAGCGCTTTGCTGGCTAGAAGCGCGACTCGCAATTTCATGACCCAAGCCTTTATGCAACATTGCAAAGGGCTGGCCTTGGTGCACAAGTTCGAAGGAAGGCAAACCCGACGGCGATCAAGTTGGCGGATGGAAAGACGCAACAACTTATCGACCGCTACATTGAGGCCGTACCGGTATATTTCGCACCTCATGCATGCGAACCGCTGAAGTCCGACATTTTGGACACGGACTTCGATATTATTTTGGGAATGCCTTGGCTTGCAGGTGCAGATCACACGGTCATCTTCCACCGGCGGACTCTTACCGTCCGAGACGCCTTCGACGCCGAAGTGTCGCGTACTATTCCTCTTCCGCACCCTTCGATCCGGTGCCAAGTGGCCAAGTCATTCCGGGCTACTTGTGCTTACGAGCAGCCGACGAGATAGGCCTATGTTTCCTACGAACCGCCGCGGTAGCCGACTCTTCATCCACGGACTTGTCTTCGGACCCCCGTGTGGTGCGGTTGCTTGACGAGTTCGCCAACATCTTCGAGTCACCTACCGGTGTGGTGCCGGATTGGCCGATCTCTCACGAGATCATTCTTGAGCCCGGTGTCATGCCGTCGAAAGGTTGCATTTATCACATGAGCGAGGAGGAGCTTACGGTCCTCCGCGCACAACTCGACGACTTGTTGGACAAGGGTTGGATCCGCCCTAGTAGCTCCCCATATGGAGCGCCAGTTCTCTTCGTACTGAAGAAGAACAAGGATCTACGATTGTGCATCGATTACCACAAGCTCAACGTGCAAACTGTCAAGAATGCAGGGCCTCTTCCTCGTATTGACGATCTTCTTGAGCGATTGGGCGACGCAAAGTACTTTTCCAAGTTGGACTTGAAGTCGGGCTATCATTAAATTCCGATACGCCCGAACGATCGCTATAAATCCGCATTCAAAACGCGGTACGAACATTTTGAGTGGGTGGTCATGCCTTTTGGCCTCACCAATGCCCCGACGACTTTTCAAGTGGCAATAACCAACGAGTTCCGAGCGATGTTGGACCGCTTCGTGCTGGTCTACTTAGACGACATCCTCGTCTATAACCGGACCTTGGAGGATCATCTTGAGCACCTTCACCGAGTGTTGGAGACGCTCCGCCGCGCCAAGTACAAAGCCAACCGCGACAAGTGCGAATTTGTCTGGCAAGAGTTGGAATACTTGGGCCATTTTGTCACACCGGAGGGCATCACTCCGTTGTCGGACAAGATTGAAGCCCATCCAAGAGTGGACGGAGCTGCGGAACGTCACGGATGTTCGTTCGTTCCTTGGCCTTGTCGGCTACTACCAACGTTTGATCAAGGGATACTCGAAGATCGAGGCCCACTTGACCAAGCTTCAATGCGAGGATCAGCTGTTCGACTTTAGTGAGGATGCGCGAGAATCATTTTTGGCCCTCAAAGCCGCATTATTATCTGCGGAGGTCTTGCGTATCTACGACCCGCTATTGCCAACGCGCGTCACTACGGATCCGTTCGGCTATGGCATTGGTATTGTCCTTGAACAACACGATGGCGTGGACCGGCACCCGGTTGAGTATTTCAGCAAGAAATCGTCTGTCGTGCACTCAATTGACGATGCACGAAAGAAGGAGCTCCTAGCCTTTGCCCACACGCTCAAGCGATGCGGGACTTTCTCCTTGGTCGAAGTCAATTCCGATGGGTAACGGATAACAATCTGTTGGTCTTTTACAAGACCCAAGACACGGTCAACAACACCATCGCTCGTTGGATGACTTTCAGCGACCAGTTCGACTTCTATCACGGCGTCCGGATCATTGTACCACAGTCTATTCGACCTTCGAGATCGATGACGACCTGCGGGACAGCTTCATGCGCAGCTACCAAGCCAACCCCGAGTTTCGCGACAAGCACGCGAACTGCTCCTCTCCTAATTCGGCGCCATCACACTACCGGATCCAAGAGGGATACTTACTTGTCCACATGCGGGGGAAGGATTTTTTTTGCGTTCCAAGTGACTCTCATTTGCATACAAGGCTTCTTGGCAAGTTTCATGACGCTCCCGCCACCGGACACTTTGGAGTCTATCGCCCGATTGGCCGACTTCGCAAGCGCTTTTGGTGGCCCGACTTTCTCGGCGACGTCACACATTATTGCGAGTCATGCGAGGTTTGCCGACGCTGCAAATCCCGCAATCATCGTCTGTATGGCGAGTTGCGACCATTACCGATCCTGTTGCGCCGAAGGGAAGCGATTGCCATGGACATTACCAGGCCGTTCCACAAGCACAAGACCGGTGTGGATGAGATTCTCACTATGGTCGACCGACTCACCAAGTTCTCCATGTTTTGGCCTTGCCGCTATCATGCCAAGGCACCGGAATTGGCGGAGGTTCTTTACGCCGGCTGAATTAGAACCAAGGGTTACCCCAAGGAAATTGTCTGCGACCGCGACACTCGGTTCATATCCGATTTTTGGTTGGCGCTCATCAAACGATGGAGCTCATCTCTTAAGCCGAGTTCGGCTCGCCACCCCCAAACTGATGGCCAAACGGAGAGGGCGCATCAGACCACACAAGTTCTCCTTCGCACTCTCATCCGTCCCGACCAAAAGGATTGGGTTGAGCGGCTGCCAAATGTCGAGTTGGCATACAACTCGTCCATTCATCCGCCTATCGGGATGTCGCCCTTTGAGTTCGAGCACGGCTCACCGGTCACCTCTCTGTTGGACACAATCATCCCACGGGCAGCTGAGGGCGACGGCCATCTCCTTTTCTTGCATCAGATGCAAGAGCTACTTGTCAAGGCACACAACCAAATGGCAAAGACGCAGCAACGCATGAGCCAACAGACCAATCGCCAGCGTCTTCCTTGTCCATTCCGCGCTGGCGACCTTGTACGGGTTTCTGCTGCGGAATTCAGCCTGGAACAAGATATCTCTCGCAAGCTCCTCTCGAAATTGATGGGGCCCTGGCCGATCATGGCACCCGCTGGGGATGCACCCGAGGGACCTTCATTTGTCATCCAGGTGCCCGCCCACGTGCCCATCTACCTGGTCTTTCACTGCTCCAAGTTGGCTCTTTACACGCCAGCGGAACATGACGACTTTCCGGGGCGACGATCGCAAGACCCACCCTCCATGGACGGTTTCAAGAGGTCGGCAACATCATCTCCCGGCGACTTTACGGCAACAGGCTGACCGAATACTTCGTACATTTTGCGTACTGCACCCATAAAGCTGACCGTTGGTTGACCCGTGCGGAACTGCAAGCAACAGCTCCGGATGTTCTCGCACGCTACGAACGCAAGTTGCAAGGCAAGCCGGTATCTTCGGCTCCACGTCGCACCCGCGTCCAGGTCCCACCTTCAGATAGTCAGCTTTGCCCTCGACCCGGCTTGACTTCATAAGGAGGGGGGGGTGTTACATGCTGCACCTGCACACGGGCCCCATTTGCGGGGCCCGACGGTTGCTGAGAGGCCCCAGGCCGCATGCCATCCAGCACGCACCCTGGAGGCCCATGGGGGCCTTCTGGGCCGCAGGCACAGCCTGAGGCAGCACTCAGTTATTTATTTATTTATTTATTTGTTTATTTATTTATTTACTTACGTGCTGTCTCATCTTGGTCTGTGCAGATGTCGTTTCGGACTTACAGGCCTCAAGGTGACGCATTGGGACAGGTACACAGGGACGAGGCCTTTCTGAGGCCAGGCGTGTTTTGGCGCCTTGCTGCATCAGCAGCACGGCCTGGGCCCCGGTAGGAGCCTCGACCGTACGGGCCGTTCTAGGCCACACAGCGACCTACCTAGTAGGGCCCAGCGCAGTATATAGCTGGGCCTCACTCTGGGTACCGGACAGTCTGGATAGCTCACTTCTTGAGCGCCACGCTGCTGGTGGGCACAATGCCCACTGTAGCCTCTGCCTGTATCCTCGGCCTGTAACCTCTCTCTCATTCTCGTATCTGAAGAAGAAGATGAAGGAGGAGGAGGAAGGAGGAAAGAGGAAGAGAGAGAGAGAGTGAGACAAGGTGGAGGACGAAGAGGAAGAAGAAGATGCCGTCCTCCCTTGCTGTCTCACCTGTAGGTAGCTGCCACCGAACTGACTGTTGTGGTCGTCCTGTGCAGGTACCGCGTGGAGCTCCAGCTATGGCGCCAGGTAAGTTCGCCGCTACAGGTAGGCCTCCGCCTCTCTCCCTACCTCCTGCACCTCTACTCCCGAGCTTCGCAGCACGCCATAATAGCGCAGCCTCCAAGGATCTGATTCGACATTTCTGAGGCAGACATTAATTGGACATCGGCAAGGGACTAATTTTGGACTTCGCTATTGCGATCTTGGTCTTCTCCCTCACCTCCATCTAAGTCTCTCCTCTCCCCCCATCTCTCATCTGTGGTATGTTCCCACCTTTCTTCTCTGTGTGCGGTCCCTCCTCCTCCTCTCACATGTGTGATGTATGATGGGATGTCGTGTCAGTCCCGGTCAGGTCAGGACTTATCTTGAAGTCTTCCGCTGCGCTATTGTTTGCCATTTTGTGTGTATCGGGGTGTACATTGCCTGGGTGATGTTTCACTAACATTGCATTGTGCATTCAGTCCTTTTCATCACATCGCGGATCCTTGGCTGTACATACATTGCCCAATTGGGCATGTATCACTGGCTGTGCTCTGCCCTGATCTCGTCATCCATCGTCTTTCCTTCCTCCCTCAGTAATCTCACCATTCTCACCATTCTTTATTCCCCTGATCTCCACCTCAAATTGTCATAGAATTGGGAAAAGTGTTGGCAAGCCATTCTTGATTCCCCTGATCTCCACCTCAAAAAGGGTAGTGGAAGGGACCCTATGTTCAAAAAGGATCTGAAGCTCCATTTCTCCTGGGGGGGAAATTGAGAAGCCAACCAAATGTGGTTTTAAAACATGAAACTGGTCATAATGCCAACCAAATTCCGGTTTTCTTCGCATGAACATACCACCCTTGGGGCCTGGCCCTTGTCGAAAACATCGGCCAAAACAGGCCAAAGAGAACGAAAAAAGAAATGGGCCCATAGTGCAAACATCAAAAAAAGAAACAGGCCAAAGAGAACGAAAAAAATAACCAAAAAACACTATAAAACCCTAACACAAAAACACTGTCGGAGTTAAAACGAATCGTCCAACGAATTCAATGAAATGCCAACTTTTTCATTATCGATCCAAATATGTCAAAATCGGGCACATGACGTACCCTAAAGCACATATATATCACACACAAAGAAAAACAAGAAAAAACACGAAAAATCAGCACAATGTGACAGTTTCAGTGCAAATTCGCCGAAAATATTACCCCTGGTTAACCACGTGTCAAGATGTCATTATGACGGGTGGGACCCGTGGGTGAAGTATAATTTCCGTGACCCCTTACTCAAGAGTGATATACCCCGACAAAAAGAAAAAAAGAAAAAGAGAGATGTGCCCACCAGACGCCACACCCACCCACAACCGCCCACCAACCTTCCAAACCGCACACACACACACATGCACACCCACCAACGCACCCACCTCATTGTGAGATTAGCACCCTGTCTCTCGATCGATGTTGGGGACTCAGGAGCAAACAGGCCGGAATACGGCCTAATGAGCTCCGCTTTATAGTCATAAAGGTACCGCTGCAGGACTTGAAAGTTAATTCCAACAGCAGCAACGGCCCCTTTCATCTCGTTTTGGCTGTTCCACCCAATCCCAATCCAACTGTTGGCATTTGCTCGCACAGCCATGTTAACAGTATTATTCACAGGTGCATTCCAGTGGACATAATACCTGTAACATGAAAAACGAAAAACACAGAGTTACCATGGTTTTGTTTATCATTTCGGAAAAGAGAATAGAGGCAAAGGGGGAGAGACACACATCAAAGATGCATTTAGAATTTTAGTCTTTAGATCTATAAAGGGGTTATTTTTGTCCACCGTTTGTTAGGCGAAGTGGATTGCGGGGGAGAGGGCTTGGTGGAATGGGGGGCAGGAGAAGAGGAGGGCTCAGACCACGGAGGAAGCGAGGATGGCTGAGGTGGTAGGGCTGCAACGAAACTCAGAAACGCTATGCCGGCGAGAAGCGAAACGTACGTGACGAAGGCATAGATGGCTACACTCTCCTCCGCCTTGCTACCTCCGCCTCGGCGTTGTCTGCCATGCTAGCGAGCTATGCGACGCGCTGCGCGGTGGTTGCTAACGGCTCCGCTATCGCTGTGTACCATCAGCTGCTGCGTGCTGATATCAGACCCATGCACCTGACGTAAAAACCGTCGAGGGGTGTATGGATTATACCGATTCCTCGGGCTCCACCAAGTCATCGACGAGGTCCAGGTCCGTGAAGAAATCCATGCTGACAGACCGCCTCCGTTGCTTGAATTCCCGCTTGCTTGATCGAGAAGGTCACTTCAAATTGCAGGCTCGAAACACGCAATGATGTTTTGCTACAGTGTTCATCCCCAGTTTTATACCCTGTAGACCGCTGGCACGGTGGCACCTGGTTGTCGTTGTCGTCCAAAAAGGTCATCGTAGTCGCTCTCCGTTTCATACCAGCGGGCTCTGCATCTAGTTATCACCCCGGGTTCTGTTCATGCCTTCAAAAAAAAACACCGCCCAACTACTACCCATCGCGTGTCCTGTAGTGCAATAGCTTGAGACTGACTGCCTCCCGCAAAAAAGGAAAACGAAAAAAGAAAAACAAAAAACAGAAAACCCTACCGTACGCTCGTCAAGATCCTGCTCTAATTTCCCGCCCATGAGTTCGAATCTTACTTTTCGAGTGGCGATGCGTTCTTCCTTATGTGGTATGCCCTGCGTCACCGCGCGCTCGTCACTACCCTGTACCAATTGCTTGGCAGGCAGTGCATGTATCGTTTCCTTCTTGATATGGTTCTTCGATTGTCGACCTGCCGCCAGATTTCGAAAACGAGGGTGGGGAAGACTGGACAAAAAATGAAAAACGAAAGGGGAGACAAAAACCGAAATCAAGAAAACGAAAAAGAAAGAAAGAAGGAAAGAAAACAAGAAAAAGAACAAGAAAAAGAAAAAGAGAAAAAAA
>BFEA01000299.1:1956691-1977320 GCA_003427395.1 Chara braunii | reverse complement strand
GCGTGTGTTTGTGCGCGGGCGTGTATGTGTGTGCGTGCGTATGTGTGCGTGTGTGTGTGTGTGTGTGTGTGTGCCTGTGTGTGCTTGTGCGCGTGCGAGCGCGCTGTCGCACTTTTTCTAGTCGGGCCTCTTCAGGCGACCAGAAAGCCAACGAGCTGTCACGCAGGATTTTGGTTGATGTTTGCAATAAATAAAATAAATTAATTAAAGCAAATCCCTTCCTGTTGTGTGCATTCGGCTTCGAGTGAGACCCTTCAATTGCAGTCTTCGCCGGTTCCTGGTCTTAGGAATCTTTTATTTTGATTCGGAACAGCAAAGAATCATGCAAATAATAATCATAAAATTATGGTTCCCGAGTTTTCCATGCATGCATCAATTTTACCAATTTTCTAGCATTCGAGAACTGTGACAGGATCGTCAGGAAAAAACAATCATCATGCAGAACAACGTAGACGATGCAAAACTGACTGACTCAAGCAAAGATAGGGTTAAATGAGGGAAGAATGATAAGTCATAATAATCTCAGAGAGTACACATGTAGAGAGCATGACCAGCACTAGTCGAGAGTCCTCACTCATCCCTCTGAATCTCACACTCAATGTCTCATTTTGTTGCACGTCTCTTGTGCTTTCGGCCAAGTCTTCGTACCCTCTGAGGTTGCAATCTCTCGATGTAGAACCACCTGAAGCCTGCTGGTTCTGAGCATTTTCATCCAAGTCCCATGATACGAAAGTCAACCATAGCACAAAATTATTCCCATAGGGTAGGAAGATATGGTTGAGAGAGAATCCCTCGCCTGAGATGTTGGAACTCAGATGGCTCAGTCACTACCCCATAGTCAATCACTGCAGGCGAGATATATCTCTTGGCCAGGTCAACCAGATCACCCCAACAAGAGCCGTCTGTGAGAGTGAAAGGTACTGGAGGCCTGGGATAATCAATGTAAAACTTTGTCCGAAGCTGCGAATCAACTTGGCACCACTCTCATCAAGCTCTTTCTCTCTTCCTTCAAGGTATCTGGCAGCAGCGACCCAGGCTGAATCAAAGTATTCATGGGTCTCTTTACCCTTTTTCGCATAGAGTCTTAGCTCGTAGATGGTACCACCTGCAAAATTGGTAAGAACTGCAAAGATTGACAGGGGCCTTTGCCTAAAGCCAGTGGCACTTACGTAATGATAGTGGATAGCATTCTTGAGGGCTATCTTGTTGAGATTGGCCAAAACTGACTTACTGATGGGGGATGACTGGACTGCAATCATGTGTTGTTGTTGAGTGTTGGAACAGATCCAGTACCTTTGAATGGGGAAACTGTCTGATCAGAACTGGTCTTTGATGCAAAACATGAAGGATGATCGTATACCGATTGATTCTAGTTGAAAGTCTCGAGTAGCTCGGATGATTGAATGCTGATTGAATACTTATTGAGTATTGTTTGAGTACGGACTGAGTGTTTGCTAGAATGTTGTTGAATGTTGCTTAGATATTGTGGAATGAGTTCTGACTGAGGCTCCTGATAACTCGGTTGGTTGAATGTTTACCGGGGTAACGATCACTACGCACTGACCACTTGAAAGGGATGCTGACTGCTGAAAGGCTCTCGTTAGCTGAAGGGCTAGTGAGGACCTCAAGGGAAAAACTTGGGCACCTTCTCTGTTTACTCGAGCCTAGCCTTGGCCTGCTAAGTGGCTTCCAAAGATGAGTAAGTACCTCGCAACCTTCCGTCTGACTCATGAATATAAGACCACGTACTCAATAAACTTCTGTTTTTTTGCTAGTCCAAGGGTCATTTCCCTCATCAGTTTCTGGCAAAGCAGAGCGTCCCCGACCGCTTGGTCCTCCCACTTCTATGTTCTACTCCGATGGAGTGTGGAGGACACAACAAGAATGTCCTTACTAGACATGACCATCCCCATTCTCGTACACCAGAGAGATGGCATCAATCACGAGGGATAATTCTCCCATGAGTACAACGCGTGGTATCAATGCTTGGGGCAGCTCGTTCGGCCAACAACACTAGGCATGACAGCTAGCAAGCCACACTACAGCGCTGGTGGGCTCAAATAAGGTTAGGCGCAACTCTCGACTGGTTACCACGAGAGAGAGCTACAGATCATTGCCTCTTGTAGGACTCAACCTTGACCACTCGGCATCAGGCCATGCTCACTGTGAGTAGTCTGTTCACGAGCCAGACCTATACTGGTGACCACTGACCAATGACCAAGACTTTGGACATTCTCAGATTTGACTCGAGAGGCCCAAGCGTCGTCGTTCGACGTTGAAGCTCTGAGCACAGTCCTCTCAATTACTTAGCACATAGGATATGGAGTCAGAGCAAATCCTGAGATAACTTTCACTCAAGTGCTGCAACCGGGTGCTACTGTGGTAATTGAGGTCTACGTACAACACAACATATTGCATGTTTGAATTCCTTGTTTGCTTATAGCGGGTGTCCTCCCGCCAGTGTGATAACTCGCGAGAGATTAACACACTACCAAGGTTGTCTCAACCGAACTTACAGAGGACAACAACCACTCCCCCTTGTTCAAGCAAGAACCCTCAGTTCTCTTCTCGTCCCAAATTATTAAATTGGTCGGCTGAGAAGGAACAGCGGACTGAAATATAATAAGGTAGGATAACACAAGACAAAAATAAAAATAAAAAAAACAAATTAGAATAAAATAAAATTGAGCAAGGAAGTTCCCTCGCAAGCTCACACTCTCCTCCCAACAAGAGAGTGGCTACATTCATGGCAATTCTGATCCATGGCCCAACTTGAGACCATCGGGGTCTTTTCAGTCCCCATCAAGAAAGAATTTCATCAGAAGATATACAATTTTTCTCAGAACTGCCCCCTTCCTTCCTATTCATGCTCGGACTGATGGGAGTAAAGCACTTTTCTGTTTAAGGCCAGCTCTCGATTACTCGAGCTTGAGAAGAAGATAATATTCCCAGACGAGGGAGTCAAACCTTAACTGGTGTCATTCATGGCTAGGGTTCACAGTAGCGTCCGTCAAACTTTTAACTCATGCATTCACCGCACTTAACCCCCTGACCAACTTGTCTAAGGAGAACGAGACAGAAAGGTCAGATGACAGTTGAAGTGGTTCACTCAGGGCCTGATATAACTGCGACGAACTTACTTCGCCCGAGCACCCTTCTCAACTTTGAGTCATAATGCAGACTCACCGTTCCTGTACCGGTAACGGTGAGCATCAGATGGTAAGGTGACTGCAGAGGCGCGCTCAGCAGAGCTTGTCAAATCAACAAGTTGTCATGCAAGCCAGCTCGCCTACACATTTTCGCGGCTGGCGAATTCTCCCGGTCAGACACAGGCACATGGTATGCGAGTTGAGAGGCATCAGAGAGTGACAAAAAAAAAAAAAAAAAGTAACAAAAAAGAAGAAGAGAAAAATATTCACCTTCTTCCGACTGTATTTGTTATCTCCAAAATATTATGGCAATATGTCCCTCGACGGCCAGAGACAAACAACATTAATGACATCAATCGCGTTGGCGTGTATGGGGTCTTTTCTTCGTATTGGCCAAACGACGCGGTCACACAAAATCAAGGATGACGTCTGCGTATGATTATCAACTCAATCTTCTCTACCGATTGAGGTATTACAGCGTAAACCCTTCATCATACACTTACCCCGGCTCTCAACATCATTAGTACTCTACCTTGATACACTCGATTCCTTTACTCCACGTACACAGCAGAATCTTAAGAGTAAAACTCAGATCGGAAAACGAATGACATCAACAGAATACAGGGGTATTACTTTCAAAGCTGACTCACAACTCTTTCTCAAGCATTCGTCTCCACTCACGCCATTACCTAATCACCTCCCTCTCAGGCAAGAGAAAACTAGTTAGCGGAGAGAACCAATCTTAAGCATGAGCTTTTCTTGGAACCCCAAGTAAAGCCCAAACTCGTTCACTTATATCACGATCACACGGAACAACTCAATCCATTCATTTTCTTGGGTAGGGAGAATCACACAAGATGATTTGCCTTACTATGCAGAGGCTAATTCCCATTGAGACTTGCCTATAACTAACACCTGATTTATCACACCTCTCTTCCCTCTCAGCTCACCCTCATCACATGTAGAAATCACGTAGTATATTTGGGACCTACCTTTTTAGTCTCGTCTCCGCAAGTCAAACCGTTCACTAAATGGCTGATATCATCAGCAACGAGTGAGTCTTACCCGACCACTACAAGTTAGGCCTCGCATATAGTTCATTTGTTGTCGTGAGTCACTGTTCAAACCCGAGAGGAGTCATTTAAAAGTCGCACTCTTACAAGAGCCTTACTCCCCCTCTCTGTTCTGACACATCACTCATTCTCGGTCTTGCTCACTTGCATTAGAGTGCACCAAGGTACAGACCATACGTGACCGCCTCTCTACTTCAGACGGTGTCAACCAACCAGGTATCAACAGTGCTGAACTCATTACGGTATTCAAACCAAAGAGGCATACAGCATGCTTTTGTTGATTGTAGGAGCTAACGTATTGTCTCGTTCCCCCGCCTCTCTGGCAAGCGTGCCAGCTTTTGCACGATCAATGCAGTGACGAGCCAGTTGCATTCGGGCTACTTAGAGCGCGTCCGTCCCTCTCTCTCAGATCGCGACTAACTCTCCCTCGCTCTGGTTCTCACACTTGTTCCCCCTCACCCTGACTTCCCTCGTGCAAAAGTCAAGTTGACATCAGCATCCCAAGCGTACATGCGACACTCGCACGTACCGGTCTAGCCTCCTTCTCGCGTGAATCCTTTCCTGAGCGATCATGCGCAGTCACTCTTGAGGCCTCACTATCAGTTTGCCCGCTGTCACGAGTTGGCCTGAGGGCCACTCTCCACAGGTTCCGAGGGTGGGTGGTCCCACTGCCACTGTTCCGGTCCATGCCAGGATTGGGTTTCTGCGTTCAGGTCGCTCGCCTCACTCTCAACCTCTGAGTCGCGGTCCAGGTGCCTTTGCTCCTGCTCAACCGTGTCCGTCGAAGTCTCCGCCTCCAAGTAAGAAACGGTTACTTTCTCTTCATCAATTACCCCGTCTCTCCTGCACCTCCTCTCCGCACGGTCCCTGGCTTCCGTGATGGCCGCTTGTAACCCTTGATCCGCCCTCATTTCTTCCTCTTTTTCCCCTTTAACATTATCTTCAACCTTGCCTCCCGCTTGCAATGGCTGTAGACCAAGACGACAGTCACAGTCGGCCCGTCTCCAGACATCCGCTCCCATCTCTAGAGGAATTGGAGGCATCTTGGCCTATAGCCGTATAGTCTGCTGCTCCGTACCATGATGAGCCTCTGCGGACAGTATTCGTTATCAGGCTGCAGATCCCGGAATAGCCACGGTCAAAACACTCAGAGCATGCGCACACACACACCAAAAATCTCCTTCACTCGTCAGGCCGTTAGGGGCCCCTCTCCCCGGTTCGCCAGTACCCAGCGTAGCGAGATCACTCATGCCGCAGTTTCCAAATGACCAACCCTCCCTTCTTTTTATAGGATCGCTACCCGTCGTGATCCCCACGCTCCAAATGGGAAGCTCGGGTAGTCTTTAAGATTCGGCTTACCAACGGCCTGTGATTCTGAAAATAATAAGATGCAATAAAATTTAGAAATAAAATAAGGAAAACGAAAAGAAAGACCAAATACCAACGGTTGTAGTGCACGCGGACCCTCTAGCTATCAGTCCATGTCGCTTCATTTTGTCACGGAAAGCTCGCGACCCAGAAAAGGTGGTCCCATAATGGGATACGAGTGGACACCTTCCTCCTTTTTAAGATGAGCATCGGGCTACCCCGAATGGGTATCCGTGTCCAATGGTAAGGAGGGGACTCATGACCCTCTGCAGGGTGACGAGTCTCCTGCCGATGAGGCCGCAGGTGCTCCCATTTTGTGGAATATTTGTCGCCCCTTACCAGTCAAGCTCACAACAACTGAACCGGAAGGATTGGGCAGACTAGGCAACCCATAGGCTACTACCGATTTTGAAAAGAAATCGCCAGTCTCCCCCCTTGCGAAACGGTTGAGGAAAACGATACTTAGAGAACGACTAGCAACATTGATAATAATAGTAATAGTAACAATAATAATAATAATAATAATAATAATATCATTAATAATAATAACAGTAGAGAAAGGAAAGATGGCGCTTCAAAGTTCTCTTGCGCGGCAACCTCACTAAAACCATCAGACACTAACGCGCTAGGACAACGATCGAAATCTATGCACGAATCCAAAGCCCAACACTCAACCTTTCCCTTTTTCCTTTCTTTTGCGTTTTTTCTTACCGTCACCACTGCATCTACCCCAAAACACGACTATAAAGACCTGGCATGTAGCAGAATAGACCGTGCTACCCCCGCCCCTTTCTCTATCGTGCTAAGCAAATCTGGCGGTCACTTCAGCTACTGACTGGCCCGTTGTAAGGCAGGGCACCAACCCTGTGCGGTACCACTTGGAGCGCAGTAACGGGGCTTGTCGATTCTGCATGACCCTGCGGACTGGTACCGGGTCTACAGCGAAAGTATGCGGGCATACAAAGCGGTGAGTGAGCGGAGGTACGGTGCGCAATGGACTCTGTACGTGAGCAGGCACTCGGTACACAGCGGGCCCGCACAGCGAGGAGGCACTCAGTACACAACGGAGGGCTGGAACACCGCGCCCTCTGACAGCGCCAGTTAGACCTGCCTGCAGCAGAGTGCTGCCTTGAGTATACCTGGCGCACTGCAGAAATCCAGTACCCCGCGAAGGTCCATGCATCGACAGGTTCCCGAGCTGGTAACAAGTAAGTAGCGGGTCCGAACAAGCATTGGGTACTCAGCGGAGGGTCAGGACATCGTGCCCTTGGACATGATACCAAACCCCCGCCCAGCGTCCCCGATGGGCCCAAAGAGCAGCGACCGGTTAGTATAAAATAGTAAAGGTCGAATGCTTCCTTACTCATTTCTACAGCGTGCCGTAGATAAGTTTCTCATTGTGACTCTGCGCTAGTTGCTATCTCACGCCCCCACTGCGCACACAGCCTCCTTCGCACTTCTGTATTGTATATAAACTAAAACAAGTAGTAAACAAATAAAAATAGGTATTATAGTACCATTAAAGAAAGGAGCACCAGTGGAAACTTCTCTTTGAGCTAATAGATGAAAAAGCACAGGTGCCGCGGTACCACAGAGAACAACCAAACAAATTATACAAAGGAGCGTTAGCTGTAGTTTGAGAATCTGTTCGATTTCAGATAGGTGATCGTAGGCGCCAGTCGTTCTATTCTTTTTTAAAAGAACCTTTCTCGTGCAGCTACTCCGTATGACTTGCGTATCCGCTCTCCTCTCTCTTCCCTAGTAACTCGGTCTTCTTGTTCTCAAGCTCTCCTTTAACCTCCTTTCTGTCGCGACATACCTTTTCTTCTTCTTGCTTCATGCCTGAAGCACGTAGGGGACAGGGAAGAGGAAGAGGTGGAAGAGCAGGGAAGGCTCGTGAAGAGCCGCCGCCTCGTGCAAGGCGCGAGTATAGTTCAGAGGAGGAGGGGGAAGAGGAGGTCCGAGGATATGGCAACGCAAAGCCATACCCACGCCACTCACTCACTAGTTGGCACGAGAAAACTCCATCGCCAACTAAGATGGAGTATTTCCAAAAGAAATTTGAGGCACGCTATGGTGCCCCAAGTCTCTCCTTTCCTCCGTATTTCCCCAGAGGCCCCACTACCCCGGCGGCGAGCAGGGCCCTAGTCCCAGTTCCACCACCTTCTCCCTCTTCTCATCTTAATAACTGCACTCTTCTCAACATCTTCTTTCTTCTTTCCTTACTTCAGATTGAGTTCATGGTTGTCTTCTATATCCTGTATAAGCGTGATTTTCTCTCAAATTTCTGAATCGGTTTCTTTAAATCTTTCAATTCATGTTACACTTCATAGCGTCCCAGACTTAAAGAGTTTGAATACCTCGAGGCCACGTTCCTCGTGAACCAGGCCGCTCTGTCGGCCACCAAATAAAATTTAAGAAGGATTGTTTCTCAGTTCGCTCATCTGCAACTTGGTTTTGACTTTTTACTATCTGGAAACCTGAATTTCTCTTCGACTCTTTCAGTGGAGAAGTTACCTCATTTCCCACTTCGCGTAGTGTTTCCAGGGATATCATTAATCTCGAGTTAGCAATGTGGACACTCACTGTCAGTAGTATCAAGTGTAAGGCATACCAAACCCTTTTCCTGTTCTCTAGCCTGAGTGAGACGTTTTCTCAACTTCTCAAGGAACTTAGGGGATACCAAACCCCGTTCCTTTTCTCTGGTCTGAGCGAGGCGTATCCTCACTTCTCGGACAAATAAATAGGGATACCAAACCCCGTTCTCTTTGTCTCGTCTGGAAACTTTAGATAGATTTGTTTGATCTTGCAAAACAGCAAGTTCCACAAACCACCAAGCGTGATCCCAACATGCAAGTCCCCTAAAAGCATTCATCATGTAATAATTAAATAAAAAAATAAATAAAATGAAAACCCAAAATAATATAATAAATAAAGCAACATAAACAGTTCCTCTAACCCAAGAGTTATTGATTTCCTTAGTTTTGGCCTACCACTCGCTAGGAATGACAGACCTCCCGTCAGTTTGACATACCTTATTCGGGCCGCCTTAGGCCAAGACTAATCAGACCATTTGTCTTGACAACCCCTTTAACCTGCCTCCAGGTCAAGACCACCATACCCACTTCTCAAATATGGTGACCCTTTGGCGCACCTCACGCCAGGACACCCAGACTATAGCGGGTCTGGTCACCCTATGACAGTAGACCTCCCGTTAGTCTAATTGTCCCGTACCCGGATTTGACCACTGTGGTCGGGGACGGGCTTACCCACCAGTTTTTGGCCTAGGGCGTTGGCTGCCCCGCCCAAATTTCTGAACGTGGGAACCGGTCTAACCACGGTTTCAGGCTCTGGCGAACCTCATTGGATTGCATCCTCTGACTGCGGTAGGGTTCCAACTGACCCCTTTTGACCTCACAGGTCAGACTCCCGGAGTCTTAGCCTCAGTCAACTACAGAATTCGACACTCGCGTCGGGGACCTGCCGACCCCACCAGATTGCAACCTACTGTGGTAAGGCTCTAGCTAACCCTGACAATCAATGCGTCTTTAGGTTAGAGAAGAAAATCCCAGGCACAGACAATCAAACAAAACATATCAAGCCCAAGGTCAGACAACCCATGTCCTAGATAACAAAACAAACATTTCTCAAGAGACGTCCCTTCGGTCTCAAGAGGCACTGAACAGCAAGAAAAGAAAAAATCGACTGTGCGTTTCCTAGAGACCTCTCTTCAGCCTCAGGAAATACAAAGCGCTGATCCCAGAGAGGTCTCTTCCCTCATCTTAGAATACTTTCAAGAGACCTCCCGTCAGCCTCAAGGAAGTATAGAGATACTGGCCCAGAGAGGTCTCTTCCCTCATCTGAGACAAAAAATAGGCAACTTAGTCAAGAAACATGAAGTCTCCATGCTGACAACTCTCTGGTCAAGCAAGGCTGAACTTCTTTACGCCTATCTTCTTGATAACTCTCTTGGACAGGCAACTCGGTCAGAAGACACGAAGTCCCTCTACTTACAACTCTCTGGTCAAGTAGAGTTGAACTTTTTTATGTCTGTCAGACTTCCTCTTCATTACGATAACTTAATATTGATTACACTTTGATGCGCCACATCCACGAGTCCTCTGAACTTGATACCACATCAATACTTAGATAAGGTGATCTTTCATCACTCCCTCACTGCAGTTGCACCTCACAGTTGTCCCTCACTGAGGGATTTGATACTCATGGATCAATTGTGGCTCTGCATCAATGATACCTTAATCTCATTGGTTTTGTCACTTGCAGAAATAAGGAAACTTAATTCAGATGCAGAAACGAATATAAATCATCTGAAGGTTCTCTCCTCGGTTTCTCGTGTCAAAATTGACATGCTGAAAATTGATATACTGAATTTGATAATACAAGAATAATCAGAGTCTGCTGAAACTTTCAGTCTTGCAGTGTCTTACTGTCTCATGTACTTCTTTCAGTTCTCTGAAACTGTTCTCTTACTGGTTGGCTTTGTATGTAGAGAGTGTAGGCAATAATAGATTGGGTGGTGATCAAAGGCAACGCAATTATTCTCAGTCTTCCAATATAATCTTCAATCAGTTCTCTTCCATCATCCTTACTCAATCTTCTGTTATACCCTTTCACAGTACCCCGGATCATAAAGTACCGTGTCAGGTCTATAATCTCATAGTTAAATTGCATGGCTTATGGATCGCAGTTGATTCTCCTGGCAAGACAGACTCGTTCTCTAGAGGAGTTATATGATACTCCCTCAATAATCCCCACTTTCACCACTTTCAATAAATAGTTGATCTCGGTCAGGTCACTAACTGCTCTCAAGACAGAGTCTCTCATACGATCAATGAAAGGTTGCAAAAACTCAAATTCATCCAAAGTAGAGAGGCTTCTGTCTGAAATCCGAAGAGTCCCTTATGTCTTGACCACTCTTCCCTCCAATATAACTCTGAACGTTAGTTGTTCAATGGAACCAGGCATTATCAATCACTATGGACAATGTTCGATATGAGAAAGATTGGATTCTCGGTGTGAATGGACCTTATTGTTTAGCCAAACAGATTTGTAACTTGGTATATGATATTTGTATTAATTTGAGAATATCCTCGAAGATAGAGCTTGGCGATAAAGTGAAATTCTTGTCTACACTTATCAGTCTTGGAAAAAACAATATTACAATGGAAGCACCTATCTCTGATATAATAAAAAACCTGAGAATGAAATTTGCGTTATGCAGATGCATAGACCCCTTCCCGATTACTGATGAGATTGTCAGTGCTTTCCTATTACTAGGTCCCTTTCGGGTTAGGCAGGTACTATGGGTCCTCTGACTTCCAATAGGTACATCAAACAAACCAGTTGGATCTCGCCGGTATCACCTATAGGCTTTGTCAGGAGAGGTAGATCTGTGAAAGAGTGTAGTCCGGGATCTCAAACTGTTGTTCAAAAGTATTTAGAAGTAAGGACTTTATCACTACTGTAGTCACTCTCCCTTGCGTTACCTACTACGACAATGACTTCCAGAAGAGGCGATCAGTCTCTCCTGTGGTCAAAGTCATCAGTAGTTAAAAAACTAGGGGGTCTCTCAGATCGCCTTATTCCTTTACCCCAAGTTAATTTTCTTCGTAACTTTTCAAGCCACTCTTTCGTCCTTATAAGGCTGACATAAACTCCCATCCGACATTCCGAATAAATCATCTTCCTTCTCTAGGCATACTGGAGCATAAATCCTTACGTCCAAGCTGTCGTTGTTCAGGAATTTGACCACTGGAATGTGAAATATTATTCGCCCTCTTACACAAGTGTCGTACCTTAGAAGTACAAATGGATTATTCAACCCAGTTACTTCATAAAGTCTGCCTCTCACAACAATTATCCTTGCCGCTGAGAGTATTCTTCTTGAGTCCTCTTCACCTTTCATACAAAATACATCATCATTAACCAATTATTCCTTGAAACAAAAGCCCTTCAACAGGTGGAGACGGTATCCCAGTGAATGACCTAACATAGGTACTCCAAGAGAAACTCTCCCCTACTTGTTCAAGTCTTCTCTTTTCGTCATGCACAATATCTGACGTTTGTTGCCAGCATCGACTACTTCTACACTCTTCAAACCTATGTCGTGGCACGTAGATCCCAATGTCTAACTCATCAAGGTCAATAAAATAGCAGGTAAGGACATACATACCATCAAGTTCCCATCCTAGTGCCTCAAACCTCACAACCTCGTAGGGAATCACAACTCTCCTTGTTATATAATTAAGAGAATTGAGTAGGTTATCAGAATCCTCCTTACTCAGCCTCTTATATCCCCTTTCCAACCTAAATCAGGGTCTCACTTTTGAAGGTACGTATGGTTGACTCATTTGCATTTTTGGTCTCCTCTCACTTTCGGTGCAAACTCAATCACTGCAGACCAGTTGTTGATTGACAAAATATCAGGTAAAAGAGGAGTTGGGAATCCCTCAAAGACACTAAACCGAGTAGATCCAATAAAATACTTATTTTCTCTCTCAAGTCTCTCTTTCTCTTTCAGTACAACTTCCTCAGCAAATCCTCAACATCTCTCATAAACAGCATCAACACTTCTTTCTTTAGGAACATAAATTCTTACATCATATGTGTCCAGGTCTGTAAAGTGAAATGTCAGGACATAGAATCGTTTCTGCTCCTATCCACTCTCAACCATCTCATACTCGACAATCTTGTATAGGAACGCTTCTTTCTCATTTAAAGTGTTCAGTGATCTCAGGAGGCACTCGACTTTTTCCTCGCTTGGACTTGAGCCTCTGCCAAATTTCAATCTTCTCCGTCTGATTTCCTCTGCTGAAGTTTTCCTTGCTCTCATGATAGTCTTTTCATTTCTTCCACCTCAGTACCATGTTAATTATTGGTAACCAATTACTTCCATTACAATAGCTCTCAGGAATAGGAGGAATTGAAATTGTCTCATAGGTTACAGGCATTAACCCCCATTCCAGTTTCTTCTTTCACCTGATTATAACTGCCTTTTCATCACAAATAGACTGAACAACAATTTTTCATAGCCAGTTAAAGACTTCACCATCATTGCAGTCTCTCTTCTTGACGTATGGATGAATATCATAGATATCTCCCTCCAAGAAGTGAGTCAGTACTACACGGATGGTCGAACTACCAGACTGGTAAAACCCAACAGTGCTCATACTGATAGGGGAATAACCCTCTTATAGTAAATTTTGAGAGCTCTTTCAGTGAATCAGTAGTTAGCATTCTTGATGGAATCTCTTACCCTCCGACTCATTCTTTTCTTCCTCAATTTTTCAAAGACATCAAGGGTTCACAAGGCATACCTGTGATCAAGCCTGATCCTCTCCAATAGGAAATGTCAGTCTCCTTCTCCGGTTCAGTGTAGTACCACATACATGAAGAGATAAGACCCAGTTAGCAACTGAGAATTTCCAAGAAAATGATGTCTCAATCAAAATAATAGAGTTAGTCTGAAAATCAGGATATTGTCAACAGTTCTGAAGTCCTAATCAAAGGCTCAAAGTTGATGCTGACCCAGACTCATCCCAGACACGAAAAATTTTCATGTCCTCGGCAACGGCGTCATTTTTGTCGCACTTTTTCTTGTCGGACCTCTTCAGGGGACCAGAAAGCCAACAGGCTGTCACGCAGGATTTTGGTTGATGTTTCCAATAAATAAAATAAATTAATTAGAGCAAATCTCTTCTTGTTGTGTGCGTCCCACTTCAAGCGAGACCCTTCAATTGCGGTCCTCGCCGGTCTCCGGTGTCAGGAATCTTTTATTTAGATTCGGAACAGCAAAAAATCATGCAAATAATAATCATAAAATTATGGTTTCTCATACATGCATCAATTTTATCAATTTTCTAGCTTTTGAGAACTGTGACAGGATCGTCAAGAAAAAACAATCATCATGCAGAGCAACGTAGACGATACAAAACTGACCGACGTGAGCAAAGATAGAGTTGAATGAGGGAAGAATAAGAACTGATAATAATCTCAGAGAGTACACATGTAGAGAGCATGACCAGCATTAGTCAAGAGTCCTCACTCATCCCTCTGAATCTCACACTCAATCTCTCACTTTGTTGCATGTCTCTTGTACTTTCGGTCAAGTCTCCGTACCCTCTGAGGCCGTGGTCTCTCGATGTAGAGTCACCTGAAGCCGGCTAGTTCTGAGCATTTTCATCTAAGTCCCATGATACGAAAGTCAACCATAGCACAAAAATTTTCCCATAGGGTAGGAAGATATGGTCGAGAGAGAATCCCTTGCCTGAGATGTTGGAACTCGGATGACTCGGTCACTGCCCCATAGTCAATCACTGCAGGCGAGATATATCTCTTGGCCACGTCAACCAGATCACCCCAACAAGAGTCGTCTGTGAGAGTGAAAGAAACTGGAGGTTTCGGATAATCAATGTAAAGCTTTGGTTCGAAGCTGCGAATCAGCTTGGCACCACTCTCATCAAGCTCTTTCTCTCTTCCTTCAAAGTACCTGGTAGCAGAGACCCAGACTTAATCAAAGTATTCATGGGTCTCTTTACCCTTTTTCACATAGAGTCTTAGGTCGTAGATGATACCACCTGCAAAATTGGTAAGAACTGCAAAGATTGACATGTCCCTTTGCCTAAAGTCAGTGGCACTGACGTAATGATATTGGATAGCATCCTTGAGGGCTATCTTGTTGAGATTGGCCAAAACTGACTCGCTGACGGGGGATGACTTGACTGCAATCATGTGTTGTTGCTGAGTGTTGGAACATATCCAATATCTTTGAATGGGGAAACTGACTGATCAGAACTGGTCTTTCATGCAAAACATGGAGGATGACCATGTACCGATTGATTCTAGTTGAAAGTCTCGAGTAGCATGGATGATTGAATGTTGATTGAATACTTATTGAGCATTGTTTGAGTACTAACTGAGTATTTGCTAGAATGTTGTTGAATGTTGCTTGGATATTATGGAATGAGTTCTGACTTAAGCTCCTGATAACTCGGTTGGTTGAATGTTTACCGGGGTAACGATCACTACACACTGACCACTTGAAAGGGTTGCTAACTGTTGAAATGCTCTCGTTAGCTGAAGTGCTAGTGAGGACCTCAAGGGAAAAGCTTGGGCACCTTCTCTGTTTACTCGAGCCTAGCCTTGGCATGCTCAGTCGCTTCCAGAGATGAGTAAGTACCACGCAACCTTCCGTCTGACTCGTTAATATAGACCACGAACTCAATAAACTTCTGTTTTTTTGCTAGTCCAAGGGTCTTTTCCCTCATCAGTTTCTGGCAAAGCAGAGTGTCCCCGACCGCTTGGTCCTCCCACTTCTATGTTCTACTCCGATGGAGTGTGAAGGACACTGTCGAGCGCATCGGCCCCCGCGCGAACGAGGGCCCTCCCGGCCACGTCACGCAGGAGTTACACAATAAAAAACAAAACAAGGAGACAACTTGGGGACGAGGTGAAATAGTTTTTGCAAGCCGCCAAGGCGGTGCGTGGTCGCGTCGTCCCTTCGTCGCTCTAGCCGGGTGCGCCAACTTGTACATCCCAAGGTCCCCTACGACAAGATAGGTTCCCGCGGGGCAGAAGCTTTCTTCCCTAAGGGGCTGTCACCACCCTTAGGGGTGTATCCCTGCCGAGCTACTGACCCACATGCGAAAGCTTTTACATGCAGTTGCAGAGGTGGGTCAGTCGAGGGCGTTTGCTCGCACGATGTAGTATAGGTATACGTGATTAAAACGCCTGTTGAATCCAGACGTCATTTCGTCACTTATGGTGCTGATCTCCTAAGGATGAAGCGTACGTCGGTCGACTAAAGCGGTTTCAATCAAGTATAGAAACCAACAACAACTTGACCCTAGTCCCTTGCATACAATCTCCTCATACAAATATAGATATATATTTAATTTATTCAGACGAAATCACAAAAAATAATATACACGAAGTCATTCTTTTAAACCAACCATCTCAACAATTATAGCACAATGATTTTTAATAGGTTTGGTCTGACGAAAAGGGTCAAGCTATTGTGCTTTCCTCCTCGTCGTCGATATGGTTGACACATAAATTCCTTTTTCAAACCTTTTAAACTAAAGTCAGACTTTTTACAAGTCTGAATTTAGGACTACATCATGCCTACAGAAGTTTGTCATGAGTTGCTTCTGCAAGTAAATACCAATGCTACCATGCAGATCAACAAGTGATCTGGTTCCTGGCCGGAGTTTGAACTCTCGGTTCGACCCCACCTCCGCTATCGTCTTCATCTTGCTTCTAACATGAGTCTTTATACATGCGATTACCCCTCAATGCATAAGCATGATAGCGTCATCATCGGGGTTATCCAGATACTATCCATCTGGCGGCCCTATCTACAGAATGTGTTTTTGTTTTGTGTTTTATGATTACCTCGTGAAGTCATAAGTCATATGACTTCCTCAACAGGACAAGTCAATGTGTAGGTGTTATCTGAAATCCAAGTTGGATATCAGAAGATGGTGTCTATCCCAAGTAGATTTGCCGTCCTCCGCGCGCCTGAGCCTCTAATGAATCCAATCGCGCGAGCTCACTGTCATCGAATGTTAGGGTCGCCCTCCGTCCACCTCGCATGACTCTAATAATCTGAGTATCATAGAAAGAGGTCATTCATGAAGCTAACCTCCAAACTATGACTCGCAGAGGTCGACTAAGTCCAAATAAGTGTCGGGTCTCTGTGTCCTGGATCCAGACGACGCCGAAGCGTCTGCCGGATGAGGTAATCCTGATACTCACAATGACTCGAGAGAGACATTGGAGATTACTCGCACGGTGAAAATACAATGTGTATCCATAAAACTCCTCGGGAGTTTGAGCCGTGTTTGCCCGAAAATCCGCGCGAGTGCTAGGGGAAAATCCCTCTCCATTTCGGAGTAGGCCAATGAAGTCGATCCATTCCGTGGGAGAACCATCTTGAACTCGTAAAAATTGCTCTGCTCCTCTAATGAGATCGTCCTCAAGCGTATCGCGAACCAGCAGGTACCTCGGGATGGTCATATCTCGTCGAGCTCCAGGCATCTGCGTGTCAGAACAAAACTTCATCAGTTGAGTAATCGTTTTATGAGTTCATCCTCCTCATCTTGCCATGCATGCTCTGAGAATGGTTCAACTCGTAGAATGATGAACCTATTCGTCCGTACTCGTCTTGTATGATATATGCCAAAGAAAGGACCCTGCCGTTCGTTTAACCAAAGTACGGTACGAACGAAAGTCAGCCTTATCTCAAGAATTTCGTTCATTCGAGGGTTTATCTCATATGGTTGCATCACCACTAAGTTCATGTTGACGAAGTCGCGATCGGGCAGTGGCGGCGCGAACTCGTAGTGAAGGATGTCTAGTTCGGCTCTTGATCTGAAAATGAGTCTTCTAGGAGGGTTCCGCGCATTGTCATCCCAGAACCGTGGGACATCCACCTCAGAATATAATTCATCCGGATTGAAGACGGTTCGCCCTACTGTGTCTAATTTTTCTCCATTACGTTTTGAGGACTTGGCCCATTCTGCCGCTACGTCACGATTGCAGAAAAGGTGACAGACCGTCGTCCCTGCTGCCATCTGAAAAGAAAGACGAGAGTAGTTACGTTAAAATCTCTGCTACTGAGTATTATTCATACATCCTTCTTCCTTTCAGTTCGTGCTTCTCCTGGCACGGCCATCCGCGATAAGAGTGCCTAACTGCACTCTGCTTAAACTAGTATGACACGAACTAGGTTGCTTATGGCACCAGTTCCCCATGCGTCAGTGAGTCTTAATATGGCCACCAAAAGGGTATACTACAACAGTTATCCCTTACGTGAGGCGCCAAGAAATTATAGAAGCCTTTCCATGAATATACGTCTGTCCTTCCCCTAGGAGGTGGTGTGGGATACCCCTCGTCCTCGCCCGAGAAAACCTCGGATCTCAGAAGTCGGGCTGGCTCCACCACAACAGCATAATCCCCCCCCGCAGAGCGGTCCACTCCGAGTCGATAACAGGGTCGGCCCCTAAGGCAACAAACCCCCGCCTCAGATGCCTCATAGAAAAAGGAAAGGAATCTACCACGGTGAACAAACGACTTCTTGCCACCTGACGTCTAGAACAACTTAGATGAAAAATGATCACAAAAGGAAAAAGCCATTCAGACGGACGGGCATAGACGAAGAGGGTCATTCGAGAAAGAACCGGTGACCTTGGGAATAATCTATGTCCATTTAGGCTTTTCTTCTTAGTGATCACTTTTTTTTTTTCGTAGTCTTCTTTCTTTTTTTTAGTTTCACACATACATACAAGTGTGGAGAAGTGAGAGCAACCAAGCGTTAGCCATCTCATGGTCACACCCCCTTCCATTTCAATAAGCCACACCTGCAGTCGGATCAGACGACAAGTTCAACAGAAAAACAATGCAAACCCAAACTCGGGTCAGACTCACATTCACACGCGCAAACACACATTTCCTCTACCTTTCAGTGAACATTCAAAGAACAGGGTCGAGAAAAGTGTGGGTTAACTCAGGCGTGAAAGGGTCTGAGTCAAACTGACTGACCACTGACCTTGAAATTTACTTGAGAAGTCGTACAACTCTTATCTTCAGAATTTTACTATGGTGAGTCTTCAGCAAAGTGATCTACACCACTCTCTTGCTGCGACTCCTTACCACAACACCCCCTCACTTACTTTTCAGTAAGCGTCGCCACCACTTGCTTCCACTGTCACCACGTTACAGCGTCGTCAAGTCCACGCCACCTCAAAACACACCACTCTAGTGGCACCTCCCCTGCGCTGATGCCCAGTTGTCGTTCAATGCAAAAAAAAATACCGCCGACACCGGTGTAAATCTTGTGCCGTCCTTGTGAAAATTCGGCAGCGCTTCCACACTACTGTTGTTAAACTTAGTGTCGCCGCTGCAAAAATTCGGCAGCGTTTCCGCACCACCGCCGTCAAACGGAATGTAGTCGCCGCAAAAATTCGGCAGCTCTTCCGCACCACCGCTGTCAAACTTAGTGCTGCCGCCGCAAAAATTCGACAGCGCTTCCGCACCACCGCTCTCAAACTTAGTGCTTCCGCCGCAAAAAATTCGGCAACGCTTCCGTACCACCGTCGTCAATCTTGTGTCGCCTCCGCAAAAGTTCGGCAACACTTCCGTACTACCGCCGTAAAACCTGCGTCGCCGCCGCAGAAATTCGGCAGCACTTCCATACCACCGTCGTCAAACCTGCGTCGCCGCCGCATAAATTCGGCAGCACTTCCGTACCACCGCCGTAAAACCTGCGTGGCCGCCGCAGAAATTTGGTAGCACTTCCCCACCGTAATGGAAAAATGGCAGGCCAAAATTAGTAAAATTTGGGTCCGAGGCCCAAATTTTATTGTGCCGCACTGCCGTAATCCCGGAACGTCCCTGGGTCCGTCACGTGGGACCAGCACAGCCAGAGGGACGGGGAGCAGAGTGCTTCCTGCCTTGGTTATGGCTGCCCAGATCCTCTCCTCGCGCTCCTCTGCAGGTCTCCAGCCTCCTCCTTGAAGTCTTCAGGCAGCACCTCAGCTCCTCAGCAGCACTCAAGTGTGCACGTCACACAATTGACAACACGAGTGCTTTTGTGTGGCAGCTGGGGACAGCTGCCTGTTTTATAGTGGCTGAGGAGGGTTGGACGTCACTCTAGCCCCCAGACAAAATCGTGGGCTCACAGTGAACCCTTGATTTGTCCAAGATCCAGGGCTAACTGTGGCCGCACCACAGCCACAGCCTTGGTGTGGGGCAGTTTCTTTAACTGTCCTATTTTTTTTTTTCTTTTCTTTTTCCCAGCTATCTCGGAATCTCACGAGATAGCTGGGCTCCTGCCATTTCCAAATCTATTTTTCTTTTATTTTTCTGATAAGGGGTTGGAGAGATACAACCCCTTACATTTTGATGTATCTGGACCTTTTTTCCAGGGCAGATACATCGGGGAAAAGGTTGTACCTAGCCTTTTCCTTTTATGACCCTTTACTTTTCAGGCTCCCTTAAAAAACGGGAGCCTGACAGTTACCGCTGGCAGCTTCAGCCAAAGGCAGCACCACGTGAGGACAAGTGTCCTCACACAAAATGAGGAAAAAAAAAACAAAATAAAAATAAAAATAAAGCTAATTCTAATTTTTACTGCACCTAGCTCTTTTCTCAGCCAGGTGCATGTTGTTGCATGCAACAACTCTCCACCTTTTGCTCTGCCCTCCCCTGAAAACGAGGAGGGCAGTTGTCAGTTTGGGAGGAGTAGGACCTCCCCCTCCCAACTCTCACGTCCCTCCTGCCTTCCTCTCTCCAACCAACTTCCCTTTCCCACTCTCACGCGCACACTGTAGGCCGCGAGATTCTAGATCTCACGGCCACTAATATTCGCACCAACCCATAGTGGGAGCTCATCTTGCTCCCATACAACCGAAAAGACTGTTCTTCTTTGGTACCCACGAGGCAGTTGCCTCGTTTTCGTTTTCTCTCTTTGTTTTTGTTTTTTTCCTTACAGTTTTTCACGAGGCAGTTTGCCTCGTTTCTGCCCCTTTTCCCGTTTTCCCCCACTGCCCGTTCTCCAACGGCCACAAAACGGGAAAAAAAAAAGAAAATCGAAAAAAAGGAAACTAAAACTTACCTGAACGACGTGCTAGTGCCCAGAAGAAAGGTGTTTGCACACCCCCATGTCCTGAGGATAGATTCATTCGATTTTGTTCACCCTGATTGTCGAGGTTCAGCCTCCTGATGAGTCGGTGAGAGCCCGACGAAACAGTCTGGCAGCCACATCTACGGCCCACGGCCCCACACCTCTGGCCTTCAGTCTTAAAACGCTCAAGGACCAAACTGGTGCCCGCACCTAGACGCCAACAACACCAGGTTCAAGAGCAATAATAGGTCCAACAGCCCGTTCGTTGAAACGAACGGGCATCTAGCCAAATCGCAGGCGCGGAGGGGAAATTTAAGAAGAAAAAAAAAAAAAGGAAAAAAATCTAAATGAAATCTAAGAAAAGAAATCTAAAACAAATCTCTAAAAAAGAAAAA
>BFEA01000299.1:1918381-1929099 GCA_003427395.1 Chara braunii | reverse complement strand
GCAAGAGGGCAGACGCTGACCTCCAACAAAAGAAGAAGTAATTTTATCAGAATACAAGAGTTTTTTCTTTTCGAAATCCGAATAGAAAGGGTACAGGTTGTTGGAACAGGAACCGGACTGATACTCCCCAGAATAGAATGGAGCCGGGACCACAAGGCCCTGAATTAAAAAAAAAAAAAAAAAAAAAAAAAAGTACAGGTTGTATTCGAATACAACGTGTAGGACCTGCACCGTTTCAATTTCGAAAAAGGACTACCCGCACCGTTTCAATTTCGAAAAAGGAAACTGCAGCCTCCTCGGCCTCCTACTCGCAGCTACCGGTCCTACGCGTTCCTGGCCCTTGCAGGGCCCCAAAACCAAAAAATGACCACCCTCCCGACGACCACCACGTTGAAATTTGACATTGAACGTTGAATGTCTCAGGGGGGAAAGCGCATCCCTTACGGGCTGCGAACATGTATAGTATCGCGGCATGGGTCGCGCAAAGTCCTTGTCCCAGCAGGGCACCTATAGTTTCGCGAATGGCCATGGCCCAGCAGTCCACGCAAAGTCCTTGTCCCAGCCGGGCACCTATAGTTTCGCGAATGGCCATGGCCCAGCTGTCCACGGATAGTGTCGCCCATGGCCTGGGCGTGCCGCACAGCACGGCACGGACAATATCGCCCATGGGCATGGCCCAGCAGGGCACCGACAATATCGCCCCTGGTAATGCCCCAGTTGGGCAGGAAAAGTGTTGCCCATGGCCATGGCCGTGCCCCAGCAGGGCAGCTCCACTGTCGCCCACAGCCCTGCCCCAGCATGGCAGCTCCACTGTCGCCCGCGGCCGTGCCCCAGCACGGCAGGTATAGTTCGCCCATGGCCATCGCCCTGAAGGGTACGTATAGTGTCGTCCATGGCCATGCGGCAGCATGGCGCACGTGGCCATGGCTCAGCAGGGCACGTGTAATGCCCTGCCACGGCCATAGCCTAGCAGGGCACGTATAGTGTTGCCCATGGCCTGAGCGTGCCGTACAGCAGGGCGCCTATAGTGTTGCCCATCACCATGGCTCAGCAGGGCAGCTATAGGCGCCTGTAGTGTCGCCTACAGCAGCAGGGCGCCTATAGTGTCGCCTACAGCAGCAGGCTTTAGGCGCCTATAGTGTCGCCCGGATGGCCTGAGAGTGTCGCACAGCTTGCCGCCAGCTCAGCAGCAACAGCACCGCACTACCCTCTTCACCAGAATAGAACGCACGGTCATTATCGCCGTATCTAGCGACTGAGAGTTGCCCCACATACAGCTATGATGACCCGGCGTTCTATTCGGGGGAAGACGGTAGTGTTGACCATGGTCTCTAAGGCCGGTGCCCTCCTCGGAAGGCGTACGTGTGTGCGGCATTTTTTTTTTTATTATTATTATTTTTTGGGGGGCGGGGCAGTTTTTGGTGTTCCCAAGCGTAAATGGCGTTATGTGAAAAAAAAAAAAAGAAAACAAAGGTGTGCCCCGCACGCGAAAAAAAAAAAAAAAACGTGKGCCCCSCMCGCGAAAAAAAAAAAAAAAAAAAAGGTGGTGTAGACAGCGTTAACCAGGATTATCATTTACCACTTACACGTGCTGCTCCCCATGAATAAGATTGGAGCATTTTCCAAAAAAGAAAAAAAGAAAAAATTGGAGCATTGGAAAAAAAAAGAAAAAAAAAAGGATTATCAGTTAAATCTATAATCTGTCATGGTGAGGGGACCCTGCTGCGGACAGTCGACGGACGTCGCGTGTTCGATTCTTGCTGCCTCGGCTCCTGGAGATGCAACTCAATTCGGCGGACAGTAGAGGGGTTCAGCCTCCCCGTGCGCAGTCCCACTAGCAAAGAGGATATGATTGAGCGCCTGAATCTGGACGTGTTTTACGCAGAGATGCAGAAGCCAAATCAATCACGATTTCGTGCACGTTTCCACAAACACGTCAAGACTCAGGCGTGCCATCCAATCCTCTTTGCTAGTGGGACTTCGCCCCTGATGAATCGGTGAAAGTCCGACGAATGGACGAATAGATACCACAAAAAGAAAAGAAAAAAAGAATAGATACACGGACCGACGGCCGGTCCGGATACGTTCCACATGTTGGCATTCCCCATCTGGTCTGATGAGGGCCTGTATCGATGAACGGGTCCTGACAGTTTACCTACTGCTGTAATTAACGGTTTTTTCGTTACGTTTTATATCATCATTACGTTAATTGGCTTGTTGACTGTTAGTGCCTGTGCTAACTCTTTTACTGTATATAAGCTGGCTGCTCCAAAGCCTTCTATAAGGCCCAAACCTCCACTCCATCTCTCCTCCCATTCTCTGTCCTCCCCTTCTTGAATTACCACCAAGAAGAGGTTGTTGAGTTACCCTACACTATGGACCCCAGGAGAACGGGCATTTTCATTACGTATTATTTTTTTTTCTTTCAATTTGGATCGTTACTCGATTTATGCGTGTCTTCCTTGCTCAGGGGCCATTATGCTAATCTTCTCTTCTCGGTATCCTTCCAATTTTACAGGATGTTTTTCTGCGTGTCCAATCGTTGATTCACTTGCTGCATTAATGACTTCAGTTGGCTCTTTGGCTGTTTAGCGACCGTTCAATGATTGTGCAGTAATCATTTCCTCACTGTTCAATGATCGCTCTCCAAACAGATGTGTGTGTGTGTGTGTGTGTGTGCGCGCGCGCGCGCGTGTGGGTGTATGTGTGTTTGTGGGTGGGTGATCGTGTTTGATGATTACCGCCGTCAGCGGTTCGTTCAATTTGTATGGTCTCTCAGAAGTAACGTCAGCCTCCAGCACTTGGACTTAGAGATGATTCCCTTTCTTTCCCCCCGCCCTGACTGAGAGGTACTGTTGTTGTTGTTGTTGTTGTTGTTGACTGAGGTTGGTTAATAACCCGTCTCTCCGATGTTGGATGTTCGGCCCCCTCAGTTGCCGTACATCACCCCTCCCCCTCTGTGACGATCGCTGTCCCTCCCCCTCCCCCTCCCCCTCCCCCTCCCTTCCTCCTGTGATGAAATACTCCCCTCTGCTTTGTTGGCTGCCCCCCCTCCCCCCTCTCGCCTCTGCCCCCCCTCTCAACCAGCTGTCCCTGTCCGTCCCCCCTCTCCCCTACCCAAACCCTGCTGCTGCTTCGCCCTCCTCGGTTGGGTAATCACCCCTCCCTCTCTGTGAATCTGGCTACCCCTCCGCCCCCTTATCCTCTAGTTCCAAAAGCATTCTGGATCAGGACAAGCCTCACACGTTGCTGCTAATCCCGACTAACCTGCAGTGTGAGCGTGCCTTCGACTTATTCCTCCCCTTTCTGCAGATTGCGCACAGGTGCAGACTCCCTCACAGCGAACGTGGCCCGTCAAGCCTCCTGTTCAATGCTTCCACTGTCCCCGTGGATTATTAAACATCATCATGTACCTGGACGTATCCCTGTGCAGCATTAAACATCATCTACCGTGACCGTGACCGTGGCCGTGGCGGTGGCCGTGGCCGTGGCCGTGGCCGCCTGCACTTCGCTTCGGTCGTATCACAAATATTGTAGAGACCATGCATGCACGTGGAGACCCTGCATGCACGTAGAGACCATGCATGCACGTACACGCAAGTTCACTTCTTACAGGCATATTCTTCGGCTTTCGTTTTGTTTTTTTGCTTTCTTGAGCTCTATTTTCTTTTTTTGCACCCCTTGAGATATCATCACTGACCTGACCGGGGCCAGCTGACTCAGAACGAGGACTACATTCTGGTCATTTCATTTCAATGTATCTGCCTTTGAACTGGGTCTGAGTCATATTTCAACAGTTTGTGGGTGTACCAACTGAGCTATTAGGCCAGTCGGTTTCTTTTTGGATGTAGATGAGTTGGTACACCCACCAACTGAGCTACCTTCCTCCCCCGAATACAACGTACGGTCATTATTGCTGTATTTGCGATATATTTCAGTCTAAATGCACAGCTATAATGACCGTACGTTGTATTCGGGGGAAAAAGGTAGGCCAGCAGGCTTCGTTCGAACTTGGGTCTGATTCATATTTCAACAGTTTGTGGGTGTACCACCTGAGCTACCGTAGGCCAGTCGTTTTTTCTTTTCGGATGTAGCTCAGTCGGTACACCCACCCACTGACAGCTACGCCAGTCGCCTTTGAGCTAGAAGGCCTGCATTTCAAAAGAAGCTGTTTTCGGATCTCCATCCTCTCCTCCTGGTTAGATACGCAGACTGCCCGAAGATGCACGTCACTAGAATCGCCCGTTTCCCCATTCGGCAATGCCTAATCACCCTGCATCATCGTCATGAGGGGCTGCCACAGTCCTTGCAGCGGTGGTGCCAACCTCTACACCGCCGCGGGCTTAGGAGACTTCCAGGTTTGGTTGTTGTTCCACCGGAACTATACATATAGAGTAGCAAGAGGATGGGATAGATGAGATGAGATGAGATAAACGCGGAGTAATATACGTAGATAGCCTGAGAGAAGAATATAGATTATTAGTTATAATAAAAAAAAAAAGGTTGTATTTTCTTTCCCCCACTTTTCTTGTCGTTTTATAACGATTATCTTAGTATTTAACTTGGACCATTTCCCGATTCATGCGCGTGTGTCATCCTTGCGCGGGGGCGATGTTATGCCAATCTTCGTCTTTCTCTTCGCGGACAGAAAAGATAATTGTATGACCAATGCGCCTAACGCAGGTGGTACACCCACGAATTGTTGAAATGCAGACCCCTTGAAGTTCGAATCCAACAGATTCCGTCAGATGACCAGAATCAATCAGTTCTTTCTAAATTACCTGAAGCAAGTCAGATCAACGAGGGTGGTATCTCAAGGCCGTCTCCCTCTTTTTTGTTTGTTATTAATAGTATAAAAAAGAAGAAGGTGCTATATTGTACGTATGGCCGACCCTTAAAATGCATCATTGATTGACTTGTTTAATTGCGCTCATTTTTTCTTCCCCTTCCCCCCCTAAAGCGGCTTTGCTAAGATCAAGTTTTCATTTCTTACCCTTAGTCTCGGAGACTAACCCTCTTTTAACCCGCCGTTTAGGTTCGCCGGGGCCCCTTTTTTGTCAAACATTAAAAGGTATACCCTTAACGTGTTTTAATGCGCTCTCATTTCTTACCCTGAGTACTCTCAGATACTTACGTACTTACCCCCTTTCTGTTCTGAGTGTTCCCATACTTAGCCGACCGCACCGCCCCTCCCCCCCCCCCAACTTGCTCTGCTCTCTTTCTTTCTTTCTTTCTTTCTTTCTTTCTTTCGTCCTTCCTTTCTTTCTTTCTTCCTTTCTTTCTTTCTTTCTTTCTTTCTTTCTTTTTAAGTCCAGGGTGTTGCAGAGGCCAGTTGCGAGGCACCTGTTTCTCTGTTGCATGGATGGGAGAAGCTGGGAAAACAGAAAACAAAGGGCACACAGATCGTGCAGCGGCACCGGAGGTACATTAAACGTAATAATGGTAGCGCTCTCGAATTACCCGCTATCAGGGACGCCATACATGCACCGGTATCCGAGATCCGAAGCATCGCAGGTCGCTGTGGGAATTTCCTCGAACTGGGATGGTTGGGCAACGGTCGACAGAAGACGCCACTCGATGAGAATGGCAATCAATGCTGCTGCGCATACAGCAAAAGGCAGGCCAGCTCTCGGCCAGGGCAAGGACTGAACTGCTGCTGATTTGCTCCGAGGGCCAGACATCTTCTTCGGTTCCCCCCCGCGAAACAAAACAGAGTCTGACGGCAATCTGTGCAAGTCAACCTAAGATCTCTCCATGCCTTTGTCCTTCCTCTCTGGGATCTCCACGTCAGATCTCGCCGCCGCCTCCTCAATGCTCGTAAAATCTGCTTCACACAATTCCTTGAGTAGCTGCTTAGAGATAGAAATACAAAATGACCACGTTTGCGACTTCAGCAACTCCAGCCTGAAGTCGTTCGACTCAAGTGAGTGACGTCGCTCGCGTCGCTTATCAATCGCAATGAGCGACGTCGCTCCGGTCGCTCAATTCCAGTGCGCGACGTTGCCCTCGAAGCTCAATTCCAGTGAGCGACCTCGCTCTCGTCGCTCAACTGACGACCAGAGAAACGACGTCACTCATGGCTCGCAACTGAACGATCAGAGAAGCGACGTCGCTCATGTCCTTCTCTGGGACTACAACAATACTTAACACCAGAACCTGGTCACACGAACACAGAGGAGAAGAGCGTGCCTCCTCCCTCCCGTAGGTGAGTGCGCGTGCGTCTCTCTTAGAGCGCGCGAGTGCGGACGTGTCTCTGCGTGGGCTCGTGTGTGCGCGTGCATGCACATGCAGCCTTGGGCTCGTGTCTGCTCGTGCATGCACATGCCGCCTTGGACTCGTGTGTGCGCGTGCATGCGCATGCAGCCTCAGCCTTGCTTCATTCAACACAGTACGGAAGGCAAAATCCTGACCTGTCGAGCTCCCTCTGTTTGCGCGTGTGTTCTCATCTTCGCTATACACAACTCTAGCACATGGCACTGCGCCAGACTGTTTGGTTGGACCTTCACTGACTCGTCAGGAGGTTGAATGTCTGCGTGTGTGTGTGTGTGTGTGTGACATGCAAAGGTTCGAATCCTTTTACTCCAGCGATTAATTCCAATTCAGTTTTTGTTTTGAAAGCTGACGTGGACAAGGAAAGGGCGACGGTGACAAACTGCGTCGTCAGACTTTCAGACTGTGTGTGGACGTCCGCCTGCATGCGCAGCAGACATGCCGCCTTGGGCTTCACCGCCACCCTCTCTCCACTACCCTCCACATGCACAAAAGAACAAAAGCATGGCGCTCTATCGCCCCTATCATTAGACTGCCGCTCGGTGCCTGCCACGCTCCAGATCACCCCTTTGGAAGTCCCGCATATCGGGATTCACTCCCACAAAGGGAACCCAACGCCTCAATCAATCATTCTTTGCTGCGATCGGGATCCCCTCCCACAAAGGGAACCCTGCGCATGAATGATTATTTCCTGTCATCGGGATTCCCTCCCACAAAGGGAACCCAACGCATGAACGATTCTTTGCTGCGAGAAGTGTCCCTACCGGTAGTGATCTTCTCTGGGACAGAATTACCCAATAGGTCGGTAGGGAAATTGGTAACGTGGGAAATAAAATGGGAAATGAGGGGGCCGCGCAAACGTAGCGGGGACAGCGGCGGTGGCGGCGCCCGGTCTCTGTCAGCGGCTGTGTGGGTTGCAATGTTGGGGTATGCGGACGTTGAACTTTTTCCACGGGGCGCCTACCCTGCCAGGCACCATAGCTGTGTGAGAGCTATGGCGACAGTGCCCTGGCATAGCCTAGCCCTTGAGTGGGTAGGGAGTGCCTTTGCACTCGTACGCCACGGCATCCTGGCAGCTCCTCATCAGACCTCCAGACCTCCATACCAACATACATATCTTACAGGACTTTGATACCAGAGGAGCTGCCTTCCCCTCAAGCCTTCTGCTGGAAGGGGGGGCTCCTTTCTTACCATCCTTTCTTACCATCCAAAAGCCGGGCGTTGTAGTTCAAGACACATGCCTTCACCACCAGAGAAGCATGGAGCGTGGAGTGGCGTATCCGGACTCAGTGGGAGACCGTGCGGTTGCGGTGGCAACACTCCGGCAGGTCCAAGGGCTTCAGCAAGTCTCGTTTGCCCTAATCTTGTCGCAAGGCAGTTTGCTGTTCACTTACTCCTTGTGGGTTTTTTTCGTAATTTGGTTGTTGTTCTGGTCCCCTACGATCTGTTCATTCATGAGGAAATCGATGGTTTCTTTCTGATTGGTAAAGAACTCTTATGGGTGAACGAGATACTATAGTTGCCCGATGACCTTAAGTTTCGGGGACTGTCTATAGTGGTTTAGGGTTGAACTTTGGTGGGTTTTTCACTCTTTCCTTGAGAGATTCCTCCGCAGTAGATTCTTGGTATCGTCTCTGTTGTTGGTAATGTTGAGATGTTTTGGCTTTGTCCTTTTGTGGCTTAGTCTATAGAACAGTTGATTTCTTAATTGATTCTCGTGTTTGGTATTTTGTAGATTTTCGAAATTGGTTTGGGTATTGGGATTGTTTTTGCTGTTGGTATATGGTACGGTCATTTTGCAGACCGTTTCAGTGGTCTGTGACCTTCCCAGTGTATTCCGCCTGATATACCTACGGCAGTACCTGAAAAATTTTAAGAAATTAGTTGGGTTAATGGTGTACTGCCATAGGTTGGTCTTGCAATTATTTTTCTTCGTAGATTAACATGTTAGAATCTGGATTGGCAGTTCTTCTTTCGCTTATTTTTTGGAGACAAGATTATTACGTTCAGCTTAAAGCTGGTTTGTCTTAAATTGGGTTAATTGAGTTGGTCTCTGGTACAGTTTTTAGGGTTAGTACGGGAATCTTCTTGGTCTTTCCATTTGTGACTGTTTTTTACTGGTATGGAATCTGGATGGGTTGGTGTTTAATGGTTTTTTGTGAGAAGGAGGTACGGTGGCTTAGGATTGGAAATGAAGGCAATCTGGTGATAGTTCTGTGATACCCGTGGAATTGCTAGTAGTGGCGCCTCCTTGTGCAGTGAGAGTGTAACAAGGGGCGGTGGGAACGCTACTGGTTAGGTGGCACCAGAGAACCGGCGAGGAGCAAACTTGAGTTGTACCCATTGTGTCCGCTAAAACCACGAAGGACCAAGGGTGCGTGGTGGGAAACCTGTTATGGCAGCTCAGGCTCTTTGCGGGGTGTTGGAACAGAGTGGGTGATAGGGTAGCTCGATACAGTAGCTAATGAGTGTGAGAACAAAGCAATTTGTACGATCGTCAGGGTGAAACCCAGGGAATTACTGATAGCGGCGCCATCTTGAGCAGCATGAGCCCATGAGGGCATCAAGAGGCGGTGGGAACGCTTTTGGTGAGATGCTATGAGAGAACCGGCGAGGAGCAAACTTGAGCTGTACCCATTGTGTCCGCTAAACTACGAAGGTCCAAGGGTGCGTGGTGGGAAACCCGTCATGGCAGATCAGGCTCCTGGCAGGGTAGTGGAATAGGGAGGGTAGAAGGGTCACTCCTGCAGGTGTGATCAATTAACTGCTGTAGGATTGTTCTCTATTTTTGGGAAACAATATCACCACGATTAGCTTGAAGTTGGCACGAGTTTGAGATGAGAATTTGGGATTCTATGGGATGTTCTAGTTTGCTTTAGGAATAATTTTTAGGGTTAGAATTGTAAAAAGTCCTTGTGAATTGCTTTGCGCGTTTTCGAATTCTGCAGATTATAACTTGTAGTTCTCTGCCAATAGTGTTTCGACGTTAGAAACATGCCGGTGTTGCATTTGTTCTTCTGCGCTGCAAGGATAACATGCTATAGGCTGAAGGATTGGAGAGGCTTACTATCGATTAGTTCAGCTGCCTTTTTCTGTGCTTCAAGGCTAGTTTGAGGAGTTTGTCCTATTGAGACTGGGCGGTCGTGGGACGCTGGACACAGTTTCCAGCAGATTTCATCTCGTTAATACCGGGTAGAATTGTGAGGTCCCCGGCCTCAACCACTTTTGTGTTGAAATGTAAAGTGACAACTTCTCAAAAAAAAAAAAAAAAAAAAAATGGTAACGTGGTCCCAACGGGCCTGGCTCAGCTGGTACTCCCACGGAGTGATTTTTTTTTTTTTTTTTTTTTTTTTGCCCATGGACTGTTGAAAGGCAGATTTTGTGTTTTTCAAAAGATCCTTGAAGAAAATCTACTTTACGAGAGTTCAAATCAGATCCAATCAATAAAGGGAAACAAAAAACAAGATGACGGACGCAAAATGGGAGGGCCTGGGAGAGAATGGGGCGTGCATCCGCGTTGGGAGCCCTGCGCGGTCGTTTCCCCTCACAGAGAATGGGGTTTGATGGATCTGCGTTCGGAAGCCTTGTCTGACAGTCAGCTGGGGTCGACGTCCCAAAGCAACCTAATATAGGGTTAATAGCAAAAATATTGCTGTTTCGAAGTTTGGCAGCAAAAATGTTGCCCGTTCGAAGTTGCCTTTGCAAAAATAGAGGTTTCGTTGCAGCTTTATCGGGTTCCCATATTTTGCCAGCAAAAATACCGCGTTTTGCCCAGTTTCACAGAAAAGGACCCCTAGGCCTCTGGCCTCAGGGACTCAGGGACTCAGTGTTTTTTTTTTTTTTTTTTCCGGGCATGGCTGACGCATCTGGGCGTGCCCGCAGCTGAGATGCCTCGGCCACGGCCACAAAAAAAAAAACAAGAAACGTGGCCGAGGCATCTCGGCGTGGCCACGACCGAGATGCCTCGGCCACGCCCGAGGGAAAAGAAAAAAAAAAAGGAAAAAAAAAGGAAAAAGAAAAAGAAAAAAAAAAGAGAAAAGCTGAGTGCCTGAGGCTGGAACGCTTGAGTCCCTGAGTCCCTGAGGCCAGGGGCCTAGGGGTCCTTTGCTGTGAAATTTGGCAAACGCGGTATTTTTGCTGGCAAACTATGGGAACCCGATAAAGCTGCAACGAAACCTCTATTTTTGCAAAGGCAACTTCGAACGGGCAACATTTTTGCTGCCAAACTTCGAAACAGCAATATTTTTGAAATTAACCCTATAATATAATATAACAGCTCGGAAGAAAATGAAATGTGTGGTTGACCTGGTTGGAACACACGCTTGAAGCCCAACAGACAACAACAGTGAGAAAATTGACTTACCGTGAGGGCACGGGTGCGCAGCCCGTAGTTCGTTTGTTTATGTGGTTTGGGAAGGGTAAGGTAGTGATTATGCTGTATGTATGTT
>BFEA01000299.1:1886642-1904960 GCA_003427395.1 Chara braunii | reverse complement strand
ACACACACACACACACACACACAAACGCGCACGCACACACAAACACACACACACACACACACACACACATTTTTTTTTTTTTCCTTTTTTTTATTATTTATTGATTGATTGATTGATTGGTGGGGAAGGGGTCGCCCTTCCCCACCAATCAAGCACACACACACACACACACACGAAAAATTAAAATTTCCTTTTTTTATTACCTTTTTTTTAATTGAAATACGTAATTTTTTATTTTTTATTTTTTTAAAATAAGAAAACGCTTGTAAAAACCAAACAAAAATCACCGCGTTGTAGGTCTCTTCAAACTCTACAACCCCATAATTTTTTATTGTTTTTTTGTCCATTATTTTTTTTTTTAAATGTTTGAAATTCTCAGCCGCATTAACCTCTGAGGCCGACCTCAGCGGTCGGGATCCCGACCGCTGGCCGAGATTGACAGATACATAGACGTGAAGCGCTTTTGATTTTTCTAGCAATGTTGTAGGAGTTTATCGTTTGCAGCTTCGGAGATGGTGAGCAAATGCCCCACCGGGATCGGAACACGGATATTCAACTGCTTAAGCGCTCATAATACATCAATTTCTCCCGTCCGAAACTGTGGACCGGGATTGGATTCGCGATCGACCCATTCAAGATCATCATGGGCCGATCGGATCGCTCCGACCATGCCGGCGAGATGGAGATACTCGAGTGGATCGACCACGTCAGCAGCGTCGGAGGAGGAAGAAGCTCCCGAGGTTGAAGCAACTGTCGTTGAGGGGGAGGGTTGCTCATATGCAACAAGTTCCCCTCCTTGGGCCGTGTCCATCAGTGCGGCCACTCGTCCTTGGTTCATAGCTACAGGGGTCGCGGCTGGCGGGGGCTGATTACGTTTCGGCTGCGGACAGTCCCGGGCAAAATGTCCGGGTTGTTTGCAGTTAAAACACTCGACCTTTCCTGCTGGATTAGTTGGGTGAGGGAACTGTGGGGCGTACGCAGGTGTAGGCGAGGCAAGCAAGAGGGGAAATGATGCCGGGGCAGGTCGAGCAGGGGCCAGGTTGGGCTTAATTAGCCTGCTCATTATCTGTTCCATCCGCTCCATGTGCGCTGCCTGCATTTGAACCAGGTTGCTCATCCATTCCGATTGCTTGGTGGTGGCCGTGTGGATCATTTGTTCAAGATGTAAGTTTGTTACGGCCTGAGAGGGAGAATCATTGGGGATTATGCTTTTAACTGCCGCTACCTGTGGATTCGTTGGGGGCAAGGACGACAAAGCTAACGGGATATGAGAGGCGGTCCCGTCGGGGAGGTCATGGGGATAAAACCGTTCTACCGCCCGTAACCACGATCGTCTTTTAGCTCCTACATCTTGTATCGTATCTGTGATGTCTTCGTCTCCCTCACTAATATATTTCTTTGTATCGGCCAGGTCTAACTTGAGGGCTTTAGCGATGATAGCCGACAACTGGTGAGTTTTCGGGGGAACCTTTTTCTGTAACTTCTCTTTCAACGTCGGACTTCGTAGATGATCGATGAACAAATCTCGAGCGGATTTCTCATCTCGCCCAGATTTATCCAACGTGGTTTAAAATCGATCCACGAAATCAGGCAGCAATTCCCCTGGTCCTTGCGGACGATTTTTGAGTACGTATCAGGCGGGATCTTCACTGACCGTATCAAATCGGGCCAAGAACGCTTGTTTGAAAGTATTCCAATCTACCCACGCCTGCTTTCTGAACTAGTCATGCGCCGTATTACGAAGTAGCAAGGTAAGAACGAGGGGAAGATCACCCGCGCTATATCCTTGAGCTTCGACAGCTTCCGCCCAAGCTCCAGGGTGGATATGGTTAGGGAAGAAGGGGAAGGGGGCAGGAATGCTAACCATCACCCTATTACTGTCTGCCATTGGCATAGCGGGCACAACCGCACCAGATCGAGACCTGGTCATTGGGCGGTCTCTTCGAGCTGGTTGAGGGCTTCTTCTACCTCTCGCCAGTTCGACTTACTATCATCAGAACCGACACGTGTCGGCTCCGATACCAACCTCACGCCCTGTGCTGTCTTTCGTTCGGAGTGCTAGAAGTGCGGAAAAAGGGCCCAGAAAAACAGCAAGATGGGGTGTGCCAAGGATTTTTGGAAATTGAGTGTGGGGACACAGACGGAACTAAAATCCCCCGCGTTGGTCCGATGAAGTAAGTCGACCGTTTTTCACACGTCGCAAAATGCGCGCGAGAGTTCGGCGCGAAAGGGGAGAGAAATACAAAGTCAATCCAAAAAGTATTGTCGGACTTCCCACCGTGCTACGGCCCTTCGTTTAGAGCGAAAAGGTTTCGGCACGCTTCGCGTGTCTCGTCTTCGTATTAAGTCCCGACGTCATTCACCAGTCAGTTCTGAGTCCGACGTGGAGGGCCTCAGTCGTGTGGCTCTTTCTCTRTGTTCGTCTTCACTCCGTACGCGGTAGTGGAAACCCTTGGATTCGTAGCGCTCAAAGCGCTAGCACTCCGTGCATAGAGTGCGAGGCCAGTGGGGTTCTACTGCTATCCACGGGATGACGATCAACTCGTCAAATGGCAACAATATCGAGTAAGGTGGAAAGTGTGTATCGATAATGACAAACCCAACCTCTACGAACCTTGAACAACGATTTTCCGGAGGGAAATAATATCGTTCGCCGATCCCTGTGACAGCTTCTCGTACGTCCCACTCACATACACGTGTCCTTTCCTCGTCGTAAGGAAAAGGTCGCGTTGATACGGGAGATACGGGAGGTTGACGCCCGATCGAAGCGCGTTTGTCAGTCCATATGTCAATCAATTGCAAAAATCCCGAGACATCATTAAGGAAAAACACTCGCACAACCACCAATCAATTCTTTTCGACACGAGAGAGAGAGAAAACACTCATCAGCTTGACCATGCACGTAGCTGAGGGACCGACCCGCGACTCAGGTTTAGTAAGCCACCGCGGTGTTGATCCCGAGCGCCTTGTTTCTCGAGGTTGCCCTGTAGATCGGTTGCAGTTGTGGTGCAGCATAAGGCAGATGACATGCGCAGTGCATTCAGAACTACAGATCCAAACACTCTTGCATTCTCGAACAAAATCCCGCCGAGTGCGGCGTCTAATCAATACAAAAAGGCAGGCATCTCCATACATACATTCACTGTGAAAGTTGCGAAAACGACAGGGGTGCACAGGTCGGAAATCAACCGAGGGAATTGTACACGCGCATCCACCGTTCACAAGACAAGAGGATCAATTCCTCGACATCCGGGGATTACCCAGGAAACTAATGGAAGAGTTCCGGAAGAAGTTCCTTCACACAGGAGAGCACACAAATTCATTCTCATTCATGAGAGGGACAAGCATCAAGACACATCGTCATTCAAGGATAGAGGAGAGAGAGAGACGAGGGAGGGAGGTTGAGATAGGAAATGACAAGATCCGAAAAGAGGAAGTTCGGCGTTGTCGTCTTACGCTCACGCCAGAGATAAAGATCCGCAACAACAAAGGCGCATTCGCCGTGAATTCCAATATGGCCCGGGGCCAACCACCCACTCAACTCCAATCATCGATCCTCATGCCCGCACCGACGATCCCGGTTGTCGCGTGCTAACTCCCACCACTGCGATCTTCACCCCGCCGATGTAAACTCGACGCGGTTCACCCAGATCCCACAGTCCGTCGTGGCCATCAAGCACACAACCGGCCAGCCTATCGTCAGCCCGACAGGACTTTCCGACTCGCACCAAACACTCTACCTAGCCACTGCTTCTCGGAAGCTGGTTTGGGAGTCGAGAACGTAAGAGAGATTTGCGGGCGCGTTTGCGGAATTTATAGTGGCGAGAAGGGGGTCAAGGGAGAGAGAAGGCAGTGGGAAAATCGAAGTGTAAGAAAAGAAGCAGGAGGAGAAGACTTGGCGAGAAGCGCGCTACGGAAGCCATGTTGATCCTTTGGGACTTTGAGCTTCGCCAATCAGATTTGTCTCGCAATAGGCAGATCCTATCGTACCACGTGTCTGATTGGTGGGCGAGAGTAATCAAAGGATCGACCGGGCTTCCGATTCACGGCGAAAGGAAAAAGGGCGCGAGAAGCAGTTCAAGACGGGTCCAAGATTCAGATGATCAAGAAAGGGAAATGGGCGCGCAATCGATCAGAGCGGGAGAGAGAGAGGGAAAACAGTTGCGAGAAGGGAGGATGAGAAGGGGGGGGGAGGAGGAAAGAGCGTGGGAGAAAACAATGCGGGAAACAGAGCGGGGGGGGGGAGAAAGCTTCGTATGTGTGGCGCCGTCAACAAAAAGAAAAAGAAAAAGACACCGAAACAGTTACAGCTTGCCTATGTCCTAAACCAATTCAAAATTGAAATCACCATATCCGAGCGCGAAAAGGACAACGCGGGAAAAGAAAGTTCTACGCCTATTCATATCCTTACAAAATTCTGAGAGTTTTCCCCAACGCGACCGAGAACATTCACACACAAAAAGGACACGTCGAAGTTCCGCTTATCTCGGAATTCCCAACTGCCAGGTCCAATTCCTAGTGCGCTCGCTAAGGCTCGCGTAAATTCCTATGCATTTCCCGAATTGCAAAAGAGAAAGCAGAACCGAAGAATCACAAAAAGCTTCTGGAAGATGGGGGCCCAAAACGCGACGCCCGAAATCAAGAAAACAAACGGGGTGCTTGTAGGATCGGTATGATACAAGAAAAATTCAAACTAAAGGGGTAAGAAAGATAGCATGGGTTCGGGAAGTAGTTCGTCACAGGTTTCCCTTTCTGTACGAGATATGCAAGCACAACCACGCTGCTGAGAGCGATCCTTGCACACACTCGAAACGGAGTGTGTTTGGCCAAAAAGGCTTTATAGTGCCCCACGAGATGACCATAAACTCACGATATGGCAAAAGGAAAGAACAAGGAAAAAAAAATAGGTTCAAAAATTACAGAGCACCATCCCATGACTCCCAAGCATAAAAGTTCATAGGGAAAAAAATATGACCTGTATCTGCGTCGTGGCTTCATGCACACCCCATTCTCACATAAGCATCCACTGCAGTTTTACGCGAAAGCAGGAAAGTGTGAATCGGGGACATTTCCCTGTTTCACACATGAGATTCATTTTCTATGGCCATAAAGACAAAACTGTTCAGAGTATGCAGAAATTTTATGCTCGAGGCCTATTTTACAAAACCTCACAAGCATTGAGCGGCGAAATAAAATGAACAAGTTTAGGCGGTCTTTTTCTTCTTTTGGCAGACAACACCAACCTTTGTGATTTGCTAACCCTGAACCGTGGAAGTTTTTTTAAATAAGTTGCTCGATTTATTTGGGGTGTATAGTGGTAGTTCAAGCATTAAAAAAATGAAAAGTGATTGCAACATGCGTGCAACCAATTCCTGTGATTCCATCAACTTTTTAGCTAAAAAGTAGTAAAAACACACTGAGGACCATCAATCACGAAAGAGACAAAGTCCAAGTTCCTGACGAGAAGCAACATGTGACATGATCATAATAGATTTCAACACCCACACTCAAACATTATTCAGTTCCACACATCACATCAAACAAGATGAGAAAAGGTTTTTGCGCGCAAAGGAAAAGGTTCACTTCCATGAAAAAAAACACCAATTAATAGAAAGAACATATTACCCTGCTCTCTGACACGTGGGTCACTGTCAGGGACCAACCAATCTCACCATCATCCAGACGAGCTTTGGCAAACTCTCATCCCGCAAGCATTTGAACCTTCCGGCGATTGTCACCCTGTCAATTGGATAGCCATACAATTTTGCGCACACCTCGGTCCATCGAAGCGGCCAAACAAAGTTGCTCAGTCACGATGAGCACGTCGTGACCATACCCAATGAACCTGATCTTTTTTTTTTTTTTCTTTTTTTTTTTTTCAACTTTGTATACGGGAAACCTACTTAACGAGGTGATAAGAGCATCCTTGTTAAGTAGGCCTCGGCGTCGAAGGCTCCATCTATTGGTGGGGAGCTACACCTGCTGGAAATCGGGTCCAGCCTCCCTTTACAATGATAAAATGTATCTGCTGGAAATCAGGTCCAGCGTCCTTATGCAATGGTGTGAATGTATGTGTCGGAACACAGGTCCAGCGTCCCTATCCATGTAAACCATAGAATCTCAACAACAATTTGAGGCATCAATCCACTCAGTCGAAACCCTAGCCATGATGAGATGTGTACTACCGATGCTATGATTTATATCTGCAGGAAATCGGGTCCAGCGTCCCCATATCGTGTTGTGAAACTATGAAGACTATGGAATCTCTGCAGCAATCTCAGGGATCAGTACCTTCAGTCGAAACCCTAACCACGCTATGATGTGTTCTACCAATGATGTCATGTATATCTGCTGGAACTACTAGCGTGAAACAAAAGAGACCCAGGAAGTCGTAATTGCACGTTTTGTAGTTGCATGTACGTGGAAGAGGGGATGTAGCCACACTCCACATGACGATCTGTCACGAACTCCAATTGGATCAACAAGGACAAAGGAAGAAATGGGCAAGAAAGAATTTTCTCCCTCATCGTCATCGACACCCGTGAGGGATGGGGGGAAGGCCCCACCTACCCCCTACCTCGCACATCGGTTGTACCACCTCTGCTCATTTCAAAGACCTGGCCAGGCTGCAAGCAGGAGTGGAGACAGGACATGGGGTCCTGAGGGACATAATGCGTTTGCGGAGGACAACACACACACTCGAAGCCCAACAGACAACAACAGTGAAAAAACATGAAGGTTCCAGAGAAAATAGCTACTCACTAGGTCTAAAATACGACCGCATGACCAGGAAGACACGTGTGTCATCACCCACTGCACACGTCCAACAAACGCCACACGACACTGTACCACGTTCCAAAGGATGGGGGTTGGGGAGTGGGAGGTTTGCTTGTCGGTATGAACCAGGGGTCAATCATAGGTGATAGCACCAAGCCCCAATACTGAGATGAGAGGGGGATGTCTGCTGGGTGAAAGGGAAGAAGCAGAACACTACTTAGAACCTGTTTCAAGTTCTCTTATAGTAGTAACAATCAGATTAGGACGTACTATCACTTTCCTTATGCTGTCACGTAGGCCATCAACTCAGGCTGTTGTGCACATCTACCAGTCAAATTGCCCCCTTTTTAGGTGGGCCCTACAGCTTGCAGTCACTACAGTCACATATCTGTTCAAACAAACACTGTTCAGGGACGCTGGACCCGGTTTGCAGCAGGTGCTTCTCCCCAACAATAGGTGGAGCCTCCCTGGGAGTGCTAGTGGTGCCTGCTCCTATCAACACCCCTAGCATCAACTCGGGTTGTTCTCTCGGAAAAAAAAAAGAAAAAAAGTGGGGGAAGGATTGGGTGCGAAGAAGGAAACGAAGCAAGAGGGAGAGAATGAAGGAGAACCAGAGGCTAGAAAAGTGGAGTTTTAGTGAACATCAAATTATGTGTGCCTAAGCGAATGGCACATGAGCGAAAAAAAAGTAGAGCAAAAACTGAAGTGTGATTTCAAAACATTGCAAGAACGCAAAGGTCATGGAAGCATGCCAAGCAAACTGATTGGGAGAAAGAAGGATGGTGCCTAAATTCTGAAGCGCAGATGTATGCCTGTAAGTTCACATAACTTCAAAAATGTGTTCGCATGCTTGCTAAGGCACGAAAGAAGAGAAAAGCGAAATAAAAAAATAACGAACCAGAATCCTACCTCAGACTGTCAATCACATGTAAAAATGAGATGGACAAAACAAACATCGACAAAAATATTGAAATGCGAAAAAAAAATGGATTTCGAAGATGGTTAATATACACTCATGCAAAAAACAAATAATTGAAGAGGCATAAAAAATAGTGCATTATAAAAGGATTTGCATCAGACTGCGCTCCAATAGTTTTTAGCACGCACCGATCGTATATTTCGATGTGAAATGACAATGTTTCAAATGGATATGCGCCCATTCGGGCATATGTTTGCAAGACTTGGAAAAATTGATAATTTTCAACTCCGTTTTGCAAAGTTGAACCTCCTTTAAAATCCTACTAAGCCATCCTCTGAAACAATGTTCACAAGTTCGTTATAGATTAAAAAGTAAAAATCTTAATATTAATTTAAGTAATTACTAGAAGTATACTCTTGTGATGAGTCATTTTAGACCCACCATACCTAAGCAAGGGTACTTCGAATTATTATAATTAACGACTTCATTCACTGAACTTCCTTCATTACAGGAGTTCAAAAAAATAAGGATGAACCACTTTGTAGGCCTTGGGGATTTACGTTCAGATGGTTAAGGACGTCACATCCTCCATTACAAGTGGAAATAGAGAGAGCACACCGAGGCACCTCAACATTTGTTCATGAAAGTCGCTTAAAGTGAATTAGACGATTAGAAGCACTTACATTAGCAACACCTCATGGTTAAACTCGGACATTATTAAGTTCGAATTAGTCTTTCAGTATAATTTTGTAACGAATTTATACGACAAAATCTTACAACAATAATTGATTTTTAAAATACAAGGTAAATTAGTCAATCTCATGTTATAAATCGGGGTAAAAAAGGGTTCGTCGGTGCGACTTCGCTTGCTCTTTCTATTGACATGTGCGAAGTTTTCATTTTTGAGGCGCTTGCTATCTTTTTTAGAAGTTATTTTGATCCATATTTTGGGAGTGTCAAAGTCCTCCCTGAGTTTAAACCACCAGTACTTCCTAAAGTTGCGCCCGTTAACGCTACGTGATTTTAGGAAACATACAGGCCACTACAGGAGCGACCAAATTCATCCAACTAAAAATGTTTCTACTTTATTTTTTTCCGCGACCGATAGTTGGGTCAAGTACTGGTGGTTTAACGAGTTTCTATGCAAATTCTGACGTGTCAATCTGGAGTGAAGTGTTTGTATACTTATTTCATATTTGTAACAAGAGTGGACAAACTCATGTAATATGAAATTATTTTTTATTAGTTTTCATCGAACGATAGAAATTATAAAATATTCGTTTATTTGTTTAGTTGTAACTTGTTTTTTCAGAGGATAAGAGATCGTGATTAAGAAAGGAAGTATAGAAAATAATTTTATTTGTTTTAAACTCATATTTATAAGGTATTTGCGACAAAATGATTATAAGCACTAAAACAATTGACATAGGTTTATAACCCACTTGATAACAAACCTATTAGAAACGCGTTTGGTATCGATGTTGTCATCCTTCTATTTGTTTATTACCCCTTCAACTTCTTTAGGCAGTTGTGATCATTTAAAGCAACCAATTTTGAGTGAAAATGCTCTCTCTTTGAAAGGTATTTTGATTGATACCTTGAGAATGTCAAAGTCCTCCCCGAGTTTAACGAGGTTTTTTTTGCATATTCTGACGTGTCAAACTGGAGTAAAGTGATTGCATTCTTCTTTCACATTTGTAAGTTTTGTAACAAGAGTGGACAAACTCATGTAGCGTGAAATATTTTTTCATGAATTTTTGTCAAACAATAAGATATTATTCATTTGTTACTTATTTTTTTTAAGGATAAGGGATAGTGATTAATAGAGGAAGCAAAAAAACAATTTCACTAGTCTATGAATCATATTGTAAGGCCTTCCCAATGAAATAATTATAACTTGTAAGTACTAAAACAATTAACAGAGGTTCATAACCTACCTGATAACACACTTATTGAAATGATGTCGTTGTCCTTCTATTTGTTCGTTAACCTCCCAACTTCTTTAGGAAGTTGTAATAATTCAAAATAGCCAAATTGTGAGTGGAAGAAAACTTCTATTGTCCCTAATAAGTTAATAACATGTTTTGGTATTGGCTTGATAAAGATGCTAACTAAGATTCAATCTCCTAGACTGTCTAGGTCACTTTCAACCGTTGATTCTTTTTCATATCATTTGTACTGGTCACCACACCCAATCTAAGACTGCTAAGTCAAGCCCTCCTAAAAATAAGGGTTTGGGTTGCTTGGGCGACGATGGGGATAGCACAAAGAAAAAATGAAATTAAAAAAAAACTAGTTGCAATATTTGTTCACCCAGTTTTACGGTGGTTTGGAAGAGTTTAAACCAGGAAAGGATGTTATGGGTCCCTCATCAAACATCGACTGCAATAATAATCATAAGAGTACTGGATCTATCAGCAACATTTCAGCCCTTATGGTGCAAATCTCGCTTGAAACACTTCTACCTAAAAAAGCAGAATACTAAGTAAGAGTTCATCCTTGCCTTGAACTTCTCAGCTCTCAGGTCCGTTCAGTAGAAACAATGCTAAAATTTAATGTTTGACCCTTCAAATTCTGTTTTCTAAGTCTCCAACTTCACAATCATCATTGTCATCATCATCGTCGTCGTCGTCATGCCAGATGTGTTTTGAAGTACAATACGCAACGTTTGGAATTCAGTTCAATCTTCATACTTCGCCATCCATCACCCATCATCTTCATAGACACTGCCACATTTATGAATGACTACAAGATTGTTATACCCCTCCCAAGAGAATGTTCTTCCACCTGAACTGATAGTGTCATACTTACGAAATACACATCTAGCACTAAACGTACCCCTGCTGAAATGAAGGAAATGAGAATCTGTGAGCTATGTTTTACTCTGGGGTTTTACCTCATCTTGTGTCTTGCTAAACTCGTACCAATGGTTGAAACTTCCGACTATCCTTCTTTCTATAAGGATTTCAACAAACGAACGCTTGTCAACACATAAGTATGTCAAAAATGCCGAGACTCTCTCCTCTATCTTTTCATGTGATCCTTTCGAATTCGAACTACTGACCTTTCAAGTCTAGGTCTCTTCTTATTTGACCTTTGGATTGTTTTTGGAAACTACAGTTGAACTATAGCTTCAGTCTACCCGTCCAATGTAGGACTACAGATTAGGAACTTCCGGAAATGTATTTTGGCACTTTTCGGTCCTTCCTAGTACCTGATAACGTAGGAAGAACCTTCAACTTCGAAGTTTACAATGTCGTGCATTACTTCAGGAAGTGAGGTTCTCCATTCCCCGTATCTGTATCAAGGCATGTTTTTCCCTGTAGATCGCCCACTATCCGATGGTGGCTGAAATGTGTGGAGTGTCGGGTCAGTAGCATCTTCACCCGAATAGAACACCCGGTCACTAAGCTGTATTTGGGGCACCTTCCTATCTAGATGCAGAAATAATGACTAGGCATCCTATTTGGGTGAAAAAGGTAGCGTTCTTTCACGTCGATGACTATTGTCCATCTCGTTGATCGCACTCTTCCAAACTTATATGTGTATATTCCATCATCTATTTCTATCTGGACTCGAACTCGGGTCTGTATTTCAACAGTTTGTGGGTGTACCAACTGAAGTAGGCCGGAAGTTCATCGATCTTAACATTGATGGATCACTTTAGGTGTTCAAGTTATGGGTCTTCTCTGTATATGCCTTCACTCTTTGTGTCGTCGGGATGTAAGTTCTTTGCAAGCATAATCGGGTCGACCTTTTGGTTGTACACCTCTCTCAACGACGTGGCAGTCTATTCAAATATTCCTGGATCATTCAAGGTGCTACCAACTACGATTTCAATGGGAACATGTGAAAGCTGATGTCGGGCATACCCACCCTATCACATTTTCGACACAGCTCGCGACGTGTCTGGGGCCAGATACACCCAGCGCTGGTAGTAATTGCACTCAGATGCATCCGGAAACATCCTAATCTGAAAATGGCCTAACTTTGAGGTGTCAACAGCAACACCTAATCTTCGGTCCAACCCACTAGAAATGATGACCCCATCAACTTACTCCCTTCTTATCTTTTTGTTTCACTGCTGCAATCACCTTTGCTCCTTTCATTCCAATCGCACTTTTTTTTTTTTTTTTTCCAGTCTCACTTCTACTAACCTCTGCACCGCAGGCAGAGCGACAATGGCCGGTAAATGGCAATGGCCCAATTATTACCCTTCTTTTTGTTTTTCTTTTGGATGGCCGGTAAATGGCAATGGCCCAATCATTACCCTTCTTTTTGCTTTTCTTTTGGGTGGGGAGGGAGAACAATGCTCTGATCTATTCATGGGGAGGAAGGCGTTCTGGGAACCGGGCCCGGCATCCCTCATGAAAATACAGCAAGCAAATTAAGGTACCAGGGCCATTACCAGGCTTCGGCTGAGAGTTATCCGGAAATTCAGAAAATTTCAGAACACCTCATAAATAATATTTGAACCGCTACTAATCATACTCAATTTAATGAATATTTCTAGCAACAACAATGAAATACCTTCATTGAATTGTCCTGACTCCTTGCCACAGAGCGATACCACGCCACAGAGGGATGCCCAGCAATCGGCCCACTGACAAGTTGCATCTTGCAAAAGGTGTGGATGGGTCAATGATTGCAGAGCCAACTAGGAGTTGAACCCCTGTGAGACTCCTTTTTTTTTTCTTTTTCTTTTTCTTTTTTTTTTTCTTCGAAAACATATGCTCCAGTCTATTCGTGGGGAGCAGCACGTGCTGGGAACCGGGCCAGCATCCCATATCAAACTGTACAGATCATTGAGAACATTTGAGATCGTTTGAGATACCGGAGCCAATACCCGGCCTCGGGTAGGAACAGTCGATGAACACGATATGATTCAGAAAGCATGGGGAATATCATGAACATCTAATGACCTATTAAGGAACTACTCATGCAATAGGCTGCCGCAGAGGTCCTACGAATGTTCAGAACCCTGAGGATCCCTAACAAGCCCTTCTAAGACTTTCCAACACAGTCTTACTGCCTGCTGAGCTCTTCCAGGCCTTACGCCCCACCCTGCTGGGTTACAGGGCAATACAACTCACCCCAGCTCCGACCAGCGTCATCCCAGCAGCAAACCTTGGCTGTCCCTTAGGATGCCCACCCCAAAGCATCCCCAGATCTCTCTATCAGGCCTCGCGCTCCTGCATCAGCAGGGTACAGGGCAACACCCCAGCACCGGCCAGCGTCGTTCTGGCATCGAACAGCCGCAGATCACTGAGAATAACAGCTTCAAAACCGCCTAAGATGGGTTGCTAAGAGTCCCTAGAGTCCTAAGACATTCATAAGAACAACCAACCTATTTTCCACTATTCAGACTCTACCAAGTCACTAGAATGTGTGTCAAAAAACCTCCCAACCACAAATCAGATAGGTGAAACCTATTCAGTCCACCTACGACCACCACCAACATGGCTGTTTTCAGCACGAACGGAAGCTCTTCCAGGCCTCATGCTCCCATCAGGTTAGGTTACAGAGTTGCACCACCTTGCTCCATCACCGGCCAGCCTTGCTCCAGTTACGACCCCTGATGACCACCGAGACTGCCCCCGCAAACAGCCCCCCAGAGCTCTCTACCAGGCCTCACGCCCCCACTAAGCTGGGTCACAGAGTTGCGCCACCTGGCTACGGCTCCGGCGTTGCTCCAGCATCGGTCTTCGAGGGCCACCGAATTTCCAACCACCCTTTGCAGGATCACAGATGACTTGCCAGATAACACCTATTCCTAACTCCTCCTCGAGAGGCAAACCAAAAGGAAAGAAATAGTAAACTGGATGGTCACTAGAATATGTGTGTCAAAACGCCTCGCAACCACAAATCAGATAGGAGAAACCTATTCAATCCACCCACGACCACCACCAACATGGATGTTTTCAACACGAACCGAAGCTCTTCCAGGCCTCATGCTCCCATCAGGTTAGGTTACAGAGTTGCACCACCTTGCTCCAACACCGGCCAGCATTGCTCCAGTTACGACCCCCGATGACCACTGAGACTGCCCCCGCAAACAGCCCCCCAGAGCTCTCTACCAGACCTCACGCCCCCACTAGGCTGGGTCACAGAGTTGCGCCGCCTGGCTCCGGCTCCGGCCAGCGTTGCTCCCGCATCGGTCTTCGAGGGCCACCAAATTTTCAACCACCCTTCGCAGGATCACAAATGACTTGCCAGATAACTCCTATTCCTACATCCTCCTCGAGAGGCAAACCAAGACAGAAATAGCAAACTAGATGTTTAGGAAATAGGATTCCTAAGATGTGAATGAAAGAATCGGAAGTTTCTGAAAGTTATGATGGAGAAAAGATAGATGAATTTTTTTTTATTTTTTTTTATGACGACAAACAGCACCCTAAAGATGATGATGATGAAGATGATGGTGACGGCCAACTCACCTGCTGATGTGAACGGCAAACAGTGCCTTGAAGAGCAAACATCTAATGACGAAAAGTCGATGATGATGATGATGATGATGATCGTAGAATTGAGAATGAAGACAGAATGATGAAGCTGATCATAAAGGGCGGCACCAACAGCCCCGCCCCTATGATTACGAACTGATGATGATGATGATGATGATGATGAATATGATGTCGGCAATGATGATGATGATGATGATGATGATGATGGTGCTGATAACCTAATGATGATGATGATAATGATGATGATGATGATAGGGATGAGCCGCGCCCTATGATGACAAACTTCGCCAACCGCGCCCTTATGATGATGAACTATTAATGATGGTATTACAACGTTGAGTGACGAGCAGCACCCCTGTGAGACTGGCCTAGACTCAACGGACATTCTTGCAGGTGCGCACGACTGGGAGCGACCATCGCCCTTCTTCCTCCTGAATCAACTACAAGTAGTCGTGGCCATCAGACAATTGTGCCTGGTTGGTACAAGTGTTGAAAAGGTGCAATGGCTGGGCACATACAATAGGAAGGGATACATACATTTCAACGAGTTCCTGGGTTAACGAGTTGTGAAAACTGTGGTTGAGCAATTCATCCACATATACATACATTTCAACGAGTTCCTGGGTTAACGAGTTGTGAAAACTATGGTTGAGCAATTCATCCACATACGTTGTCGAGGACAACTAAAAGGCCAAATTGCTTATGACTAACTACAACACGTCGTGGCCATTGGATGATTGTGTCTGCTTGGTACAAGCAATGAAAAGATGCAATTCCAGGGCACATACATGATGAAGGCACACATGCCTTTGGATTGATCTTTGTGAGCTAACGAGTCGCGAAAGCTGTGGCTGCGCAATCCATCCACGTACATTATACGAGGGTAATCGAAGGGGGAAAAGCTGAAGCGTGGTCAGTATTTTGCTCCAAAGAATGGATGCGCTTCTATCGAAGGATAACACAGTGCAAATCATGGAGCCCAGAATACTAACACTCGTGATATGGACCTTCAAGTTCGATTCGGTTACTCCGGGCAGACTGTGAGGACCCCGGCCTCAATCTTCTTATTGGTAATATCAGCCTTGGGCACTGGGCCCGGTTAATAAAAAAAATAAATAAATAATAATAATAATAAAAAAAAGACTTACGTGCAGGAGATCGTACCAAAACAAACAAACAAACAAAAAAAAAAACTTCCAGTGAGTTACAACAGATGCAACCCTCGCGGGATCCAGCTGTTCGGAAGTCAGGTTGACAGTTTGTCCTACTATTTTTTGCTGGACTGTCATGCCGCAAGTGTAGGAGCAGCCTATGCCCCGCAGGATGGTCCATTGTTTTCTAATTTTTTAAAGCATGATCATGGTCCATTGGTAGTATTCCTTTTTGGCACCACAGATGGGTACAAGGAAGGTACTTCCCAGCAATGCTGTAAAATATTAGGCCCATGTTATCAGGCACATAACATTGACCCCATCTACTGGTGTCAGGTCAATGGGTAGTTATTCGGGATGGTGCGATAGGCTCACAGGCACATAGGATGGCATGGAAGACCCTGTACACTGTTTTCAGGTCAACAGGCTAGTTGAGAACAATCATTAACTTCATGCCCAAGAGGGCCATGATTGCCATGGGCACTGGCCTGTGATCGCCTACTGCACTATGAACAAACCTCAGAGCTACTGCCGAAGGCATATAATGATTTTACAATCTCGTTAAACCACCACCGGTACCGGTACTCTGGCCCTTTCCATTACCGAGCCCGGAACACCCTGCGCGCATTACCGGTGTGCGCCTTCGTCTGGTTGGCACGGCCAGCCATTTTGCTCCGGTACGCCAACCCCCGAAACTTGGCCACATGCATGCCCCATGTGAGAAAAATACCTGGGAGTTTAAGCAAGCAGCGCGGTCTTGTTGAGCTTAGTCCAAAAAATCCCCAAGTGGTGGATGTGTGGATGAAAAAGGAAAACGCCATTCCGCAAATATCAGTACTCCTCGTACTCTTATGTTCTCGCAAGCAATTTTTTTTTTTTTTTTTTTTTTTTTTACTACGTACATTGCGTTAAATCGATTGGACACGTACATCTCGTCAACCCTGAAGGAGCAATACGACGATCGACGGCCCATCTCTGACAACAAAAATCAGTGCGGAAGTCGATGTGTGAAGAGTTTGGCAGGTTGGTAGAGTCTTGGCTACAGGGCAGCTAGGCTTGATCTTGAGCTTGGGGTATTGTTGACACGGTGCTTCCACGGGGAACATTACCGTCTTCACCCGAATAAAACGCACGGTCATTATCGCTGCTTCTGGACCGAAAGTTGTGTCAAATACAGCTATAAGGACCGGGCGTTCTATTCGGGTGAAGACGGTAGTCGCCAGCACTGTAAGGGTGCATGCTGCGTGTGGGGTCGTCTTCTTTCAGACGAATGGGGGACTATACTTCGTGGCTGGTGCGACAGCTCGACCACCACTCGCACGCCCTCTGCACTGTTCATTTTTCCTCGTCGACAAGTACTGGCCAAAATCTACAGTGCCCAGGCTCGGAGCCACAATTACTTTTCCTCAGGCCGGCACTGTGGACCTTGAGCTCCGGGAAACACAACTTTTGGTTTGTCAAAATAGCTCCGGATGCAGTGGCGGTCTAATTAATGAACACTATTCACGGCCTGAACTGTCCTGACATGACCCCTGCAAGAGGCCAGAGCACAACCCTGGTCAGGTAGACGGTCTGACACTGGCTGCTTTGCAGGGTCAGGACGAGAAGACCTCAACACAGCCACACACTCAGTTGGTACACCCACAAACTGCTGGAATATACAGCGAAGTTCGAATCCAGATGCAAACAGATGAGCAGAAGGAAATCATTCGGAATTACCTGGGGCTGGTCGGTTCAATCATTCAATGATAATATCTCAAGGCCAAGTAATTCTGGATTACCTGGGGCTGGTTGCTTCAGTGATGATCTCTCTCTCAAGGCTGTCATCCTCTTCTTCTTTGTTTTTTTTTTTTTCCTTTTCTTCAAAACAGAGCCTTGTGGTCCTGGCTCCTTCTATTCTGGGGAGCGTCAGTCCGGTTCCTATTCCACCGGCAAGTCAGAATACACATTACATTACAACAGAAACGCACGCTTGCTTCCGTTTGGCCGAAGGACCCCTGAGCAGCATTGATTACTCCACCAATGGTGGAGGAAAAAATGAAAAAAAAAGTAGGAAAACACAGCCATGCATTCAACAACATCATGAACCATTGACTTACACGGAGTAGTTGATATCAGGCCTGCCACATCTATTGTAAAATGCAAATGTTAAAAGACAAGTGCAAATGTTAAAAAAAAAGGAGCAAATGCGGACCTGGCAGGGTAGATGGTCCAGTCGAACAACACAGGAGCCTGTTCGCAGGGTGAGGAAGAGGGAGGAAAACGCAGCAATGCTTCGATCAACCCCATCAACCACACAGTGAGGACAAGAGGCATGCCAAAGACGGCTCTAGAGTCAATTGCGCGCCGCACAAAGCGAAAAAGACATGCTGCATGCATTCACGACTGTTGTACAGACGTAGGGGGCAAATAAAATAAACATCAATATTATTGTCTCACTATCCCAAATTCCAATAGTAATCAAGAGAAAAACTAGAACTGCATGCTCTTGCAGAAATGAACTCGTGCGAGCCCAGCCTGCGTTACCAATACCATCATTCATTCATTTCGATACCGAAGATCGAAACAGACGCATGGAATCTTCTTTACAAATGCAGTGCTGGCAGTGATCCCTCGTCCAAATGGGAAACGGGGAAAATGCAACCCAAAGAAATAAACATCCCATACACACAAATTGCAGGTGAAAAAAAAAAGAGCAGCTCAAGGAGAGTCAATGTCAACGGAGACAAAACTACACAATCCGCAATCGATAAAACCCACAACACACTACCTGCAGTGGATCAAACCCACATTAACAAAAAATAGAATTAAAAAACAAATTACCTAGAAAAAAAAGACGGAGCACACAATCCGAAGCAGATAAAAGCCAAAGTACACAATAAGGAGAACAAAATCTATATTCACAAGGTCACAACGACAACTATCAGATTCTCTCTCTCTCTCTCTCTCTCTCTCTCTCTCTCTCTCTCTCTCTCTCTCTCTCTCTCTCTCTCTCTCTCTCTCTCTC
>BFEA01000299.1:1844867-1869430 GCA_003427395.1 Chara braunii | reverse complement strand
TCTTCCTCCTCCTCCTCCTCCTCCTCCTCCTCCTCTTCATCTTCTTCCTCCTCCTCCTCCTCCTCACCCTCCTCTAATGTTAACGCGCCATGTGGCAGATTTTTTTTATTTTTTTTATTTTTGGTTCGGCTATTCCAACGCAGTTGTTCTTCCCTCCTCCTCATCCTCCTCCTCTTCCTATTCCTCCTCCTCCTATCCCTCGTCATCTTCTTCCTCCTCCTCCTCCTCCTCCTCCTCTTCTTCCTCCTCCTCCTCCTCCTCACCCTCCTCTAATGTTAACGCGCCACGTGGCATAATTTTTTATTTTTATTTTTTTTGGTTCGGCTACTCTAACGCAATTATTCTTCCCTCCTCCTAATCCTCCTCCTCTTCCTCCTAATCCTCCTCTTCCTCCTCCTCCTCCTCCTCCTCCTCATCTTCTATTTGCTGTGTGTTTTGCCGGCGTCATGCAGGGCAGGATGTCAGCCAAGCATCTCACAGACCAGATGAAGCTGCACTTCATCGTGGAGGGCGTGGCGGGGACATATGCATTCAAGGGATCGAAGCGGTGGATGTGCAAGTACTGCGAGCACCGTTTCAGTGGGACTCCGACGAAACTCTCGAAACACTTCCTCGAAAAGTGCAGCCTTGACTATTGCACGACGAAAATGTCGGTGGAGGAGAGGGCGAGGAGGGAAGAGGGGATAAGGCAGGGGAAGTGGCTTGCTCGCGTGCTGTTGCACGGAGAGGCATCAGGGTCCGGCCCCAGCAATTCACAGACCGCCGCTGAAAACGTCCCTCAGGTTCGTAGCTCACAAGTGGGTGCAGCGGGCATCGTCGACGAAACACCCACGCCTCAATCGACTGCAGGCACAATTCATGGATCGAAGGCATCGAAGCCAGTTCCTAAGGGACCTTTACGACAGACATTGATCGAGGAGGCCGACAGTGTTATCACGCACAACGAGCGGACGAGTCGGTTTCTCGACAGGTTTCTGATCTGCACAAACCAACCGTTCAGTTTGGTGGAGGATGAGTGCTTCCTGGAGTTCATTGACGCGGTGAAGAAGGCCCATCCGACGTGGATGCCGTGCAGAAGGGATGAGCAAAGGACGAAACGGCTGGACGCTGACTACTCGTGGGTTGGGGCGGAGGTGCGTTCGCTGATCCCGAAGTGAAAGAAGTCCGGGTGTTTGCTGCAGATGGACGGGTGGTCCGGTCGCCGAAACAAGCCCCATCTGAATGTCATGGTGTCCTCGCTAGTTGGTACGGTCTTTTGGAAGTTAGTGTGCATGGAGGGCAAGGAGAAGGACGCTGAAGCGTACTTCGGTGTCTTGGATTGGGTCATCAAAGAGATCAGAGCGGACGCAGTCGTTGGTGTCGTCATGGACAACGCAAGGGTGTGCGTCAAGGCAGGGAAGATGGTGGAGGCCGCCTATCCGAACATCTTTCGCGTCGGATGCACTACGCATGCGCTCGATCTTGCGCTGGAGGACATGTATAAGCACATGCCTTGGATGGCGGAGGTGGTTGATGCCGGRAACAAGGTCGGCAAGTTTTTCACGAATGTGGACAAGGCGAGGGCCATGTTCCACAACTACTCACCGAAGACGAAGTTGAAGCGCCCTGCGRCAACCAGATTTGCCACCAACTTCACGATGCTCGGGTCTTTGAAGGAAMTGAAGAATGCACTGGATCGCTGCGTTTGCGATGTGGGATGGGTGGAGAAGATGGTACGGGCAGAGCAGTTAGTGGYGTTCAACGAGGTGAYGACCATCATTCTWGACAAGGGCGAGTTTTGGARCAACCTCAACAMGGCGCTCGATGTGATGCAGCCCGTRGTGGAGCTGCTTCGGCTGGTGGATGGACAAGGACCGACCATTTCGAAGGTGTACTTCAAAATGGATCGGGTTGTTCAGCGCATGCGTGCCCTCGAGTGCCTCTCAAGTGACGAGCACGAGGCGGTGGAGCGCATCCTCATGGACCGCTGGTCATTCATGACCAGCGAGCAGCATTGCGCTGCAGCCTTCCTGGATCCTGAGCACCGAATGCAGAACGCGCAGCACCTGTCTCTTATACACATCTAGATGTGTATAAGAGACAGGCGCAGCACGACCCGGAGGTTCGCTCAGGATATAACATCTGGCTATACTCCTGGATGCCACGAGATAAGCTCAAGGAAGTGAGCTTCCAGGTTGACCAGTGGGTCAACGCTTTAGGAGGGTTCTCCACAGAGTAGGTGCGCGAGCAAGCCAGCCAGCASCCACCAGCTTTGTGGTGGGAGGCTTTTGGCTCCAAACACGACCTCCTTGCACCGCAAGCCATCAAATTGCTTGGCCAGGCAAGCTCCTCCGCTGCTTGTGAGCGGAACTGGAGCTTGCATGAGCTCATCTACGRGAGAAGGCGCACGAAGCTCATGCCRGAGAGGATGRCCAAGCTYGTGTACAACAGTTGGAATGTCCGCCTTCTGAAGAGCATTCGGCGCGGCGGGGGGGATGAAATCCACATCCCATGGGCGGATGACGGCCCGGTGGACAAGGAGATCGAGTGGTACGCAGATTGTCTGAAGCGTGTCCACGGAGAGGTGGAATAAGAAGAGGTGGTTGGGGCGGACGTCGAAGACGAGGAAGACAAGTTTCCACTGCGGCGCACCTTCCAGTGCAACGACGAGGTTGACGAGAGGCTGTGTGAGGAGGACTCTGTTCTCATCAGTACACGGGAGCGCGATTGGCACGAGTGCACGAAGCCTGGGAAATACCGTGAGCGTGAGTTGCGCAGGAGATCAGGCAGCAAGCTGCCTGTGCCTCAGGAGTTGTATACGAAGGAGGGCTACGCTCTTGCATTGGCAGCTCAACGAGCGGGCACATGGGTGGAGGGTCGAGAGGAGGGACCACGGAGGTGGCGCACAAACAAGGGCAAAGAGAAGGTTGATGACAACGCGCCCGTGCAGTGTGGCAAAAGGAAGGTTGTCGAGCAACAACAGCCACGACCGAAGAGGGGTCGTCCCACATTGGCGGAGCAGGCAGCACGCAGGGCACGAAAGGCGGAAGAGAAGGCCGCGAAGGCAGCAGCTGACGCTGCCGCAGCAAAAGCTGCTGCGGTCAAAGCCGTTGCGGCCAAAGCCCGAGCAGCGACGAAAGCCGCCGCGAAGAACGCTGCCGCTGGGAAGACGAAGAGAGCCGCCATCATAAATGATGACGACGATGACGATATCCCGAAAGAAATCCGGGGAGACGAAGATCTCGAAGGCTCAACATCGACTTCTTCCAGCTCAAGTGACACATCTGATTCCGGTGGGGGGGAGGGAACGAAGGAGAGTGACGAGGAAGAAGGCGGTGAGTGTGAGGTGCAGCCGGAGGAGAGCGAGGAGGAAGGGGAACAGGCGGTGTAGGGTGCACCCACTGTGCTGTTTTGGCAGACAAACTCAAGTTACTAAGCAATTCGAATTTTGAACTTGTGGATCTTTTCTCTATACCACTAAAGGAAACAGCGGTCCTCGCGTGGGGCCCAACAGAAACCGGCCGCCGCCGCGCCGGACCGTTGTCGGGCAGTGGGCAAGGGGGAACCAACGGCGCGCTGTCGGCGCCAATACCCTTACAAGGGTATCCGCCCTGGTTTTTGCAGATGACAGGGAACAATGAGTTTGGTCGAAATAAGCCGTGCGAGGCACGATCGCGTCCGAGACCCGCCTTGGTTAAGTTAGGAGGGTATGTGGGCGCGCAGCTTTAAGGCGCGCGTGTGATTTTTCTGATTGAGTGAGCGGCCGATCTAGTCGACCGACCTGGACCATGCTACGGTTTTGTTTAGGGGATGAAGGCTCGTTTTTGGTTGGCATGCGTGATGGACGGTAGGATTGGCACGCCGGTAGGCGCACGGGGCGGCCACGGTGCGGTCTAAGTAGGCTGGCGGGGGTGCCTGGTGTTGGCACGCCGGCCGCGGGTAGGAAAGGAAGGCCTAGGCGGATGTTTCTAGGCCTAGGGACGGCGCGGGACCACTTCATATGGAAATTCGCGCTCCATGGTACCAGGCTTGGGCTTAGCCATATTGGTTACAGCATTGGATTTTCACTACAGAGGTACCGGGATCGAGGCCAGCGGGCATCGGCGCGGCAGCAGCAAAGCGTTGTGAAGAAAACTGAGAGGGTTGAGGGCCCGATGGGGCTATCCCCCCTCACTTTTGATAATAGGGGCAGTGACGGGCCGGCCCACGGGACCGGTGGGGTTTTTATTTATTTCTCTAGTTTAGTTTAACTCTGTTTTCTATCTTATTTTCACTTATTTTCATTATTATTTGGGGGGCCGTTTCGGTTGAGGCGCGGCACCACGGCTGCGGTCTCAAGTTTGGAAAGCCGCGAGTGAGATACTACCGCGGCTACGTCCTTTGGGACATCCGTTAAAATTGGGACAATACAGGGAAGACCAGCATGTGCCCCTACACGCGGATGAAATGCATAAAGCGGAGGGAGTGGGTCGGCTGCTGTTGAGTAGTACCCCAGCCAGAGCAAACCAGAGCGAAGTGAGCTCGGCGCATATATAGCGGAGTGAGCTCGACGCAGATATTGCATCGGCAGCAGACCACGAGGTAGGGGGCGCAGTGAAGGAAGGGGAGAACGAGTCGAATGAACCTGGGCGACGAATCGCGCCAGGTGCATTCAACGAAGGTGGTGGTGGATTGGCAAAGAGGCAGACCGTGTCGGGTTAGCGCAGGACAAACGCGGTGCAGCGAAGCAGCAGACTGTGGGGCGACGGTCGGGCCGGGCATAGCAGCGAAAGCGGGGACCGAGGAAGGAATGGGCCGGGACACGAAACTGCGCTCGGTGCATGYGCAGTGGAAAGGGAATCGGGTGGAGCGAAGGGGGGGGGTAAGAGAGAGACGCTCACCTCGCCTGATTCTTGGCCAAATCAGACGAGGGGTTATGCGATTCTAGCATTTCGGAGGYGGGCGAATCCGTTGGCGTGGTCGGATCTTGCGGAGAGATGGCGGATTTGGTGCTAGGAGAGGTGCTGGCCGCGCGGAGGTAGCGTGATGGCAGCTATGGCGGAGGTAAGAACAGTGTAACTCGCCCATTTCTTACTGGAATCGGGCGGGCCAAAGTGCTGGATGGGGGTTTTAGGGCCAGGCGAGCATGATCAGGTGGTTAGTTTGAGTGAMGAATTAGAGGGAGAAGAGGTTAGTAAAGAAATGGYTGYGCTGAGCTATGGCGAACAGACACATGGTGAAGGGAGAGGATTGAAATCTCTCTCGATTCTAGGAGGAATCGCGTGAGAGAGAACTGTAAGTTGGGGTTTTGGGGTGTTGCGATCGCGGGGGTAGCGTTAGTCTTGGTAGTAGGYGAGTAAGARGGAAGTTAGTCGGGAAATGGGYTGCGCCTAGAAGGGGGRGACTGCTTGTAAATGTATAATGAATACTTCCGCCTTTTAGCGRAAGATTCATTTGATTCGTTCCAGCCATTTTCGTGGGGAACGGATACTGCAGGCAGGCAGCAAGAGTGGAGACTTACCCCTTTACCGAGTGCGYTGATCCTGCTGTTAGCGGGAAAGCTCGCTCCCTCTACCCTGCGCATGTGTACGAGAGGTTGTGCATCTGACTGAATTCCTGCGGAAGATCCAGGTGGTCGTGCTCGACACTCCTATAGACGCTACGTGAGGGGTACGGGCGGGACTGGAGGCTTACCTGGTGGGCGGCAGCTTGGTCCGGGGTGTCTGTGCCGCCTGGAGGCAGCGGCGAACGCTTGTCGGAGTGATCCCCTGGCTYAGTGGGCAGCGGTCCGCGGGATCCGAACGAGGTGTGAGCTGGTCATGTGTTTTGCTGCTCCGCTGACCGTGCCTGCCGCGGTTGCCGCGCATGCACCAGTGACTGGTTGCCTGCTGCTATTGCCCCTGTCACTGGCTGTGCTGCTCCATTTCTGAGTTGGTCGTGGCCCGTCAGGAGGGAGGGGGCAGCGATTGTGCTTGTTGCGCACGGTCGTTTGGGCTTGGGCTGTTCGAGGTGGTGTGCAGCTACGGGGCCTTCCGTGCCACGCACAAATGCTGAACGTGCTGGTGCATTAGCGTTCACTGCCATTGCCACCGTATTCGGGCTCTAGGTGATTACAGCAAGGTGCTGGATATAATTACTAAGCATAGCTATTGGGTACCAATGCTGGGTGAACTGGTTTAGCCATCGAAGAATAACCTTTCAAGTTGTGTAGCGGCGGACCGGTCGAAAGCCACAGCGAGGGAGAAAGGGGGGAGGGGGTGTACTCAATGGAACACAGTTGAACTAGGCTGCGTAGTGAGAGCTTGGATCAGGGAGGCGGCGTCGCGACTTGAGAAAAGGGGGGGGGGGGGTATTGCCGTGAACAAGGAGGTCGCCAGGAAGTTAGCAACTAGTGGTGGATGTCAGTTGACCCGCGACCTCGTGTTTTGGCTACCATTGCGGGGCCCTCAGGCGCTGAAGGTATCAAGGCCCTCTCTAGCGAGCGTGAGCGCACCTCTCTTGGATCTGAGAGACTAAACTATTCTACTTCTGCCCCTCTTCCTCTAAGTCTAGTCTATCGGTTCTGAGAGGAAGGCGGCAGGTGGGATTGCAACCCGTAATCCGCGCCAAGGCCTCTGTGGGAGGTTCGCCCCACCGATTGCGGGAGCTCTGCCGGAGCCTAGGCGAGGCTCTGGAGGCAGGGAATTGAAAGGTAACCATTGCTTCCCCTGTATATACCCTGATATAACAGTGCATTTTTTGCCCCCAAAACACACAAAAATTAACGAGGGCCGTACGATTATGGGCATGACATAGTACGCCATCATTGCGAGTGCTTGCGTACGTCTGCATTGCGAGTCGATATGAGTTAGCCCTGCGTCCGCGCGGTTTTATACTAAGCCTCGCGCGTGACGCCTATCCGATTTCCGCATTGGAAAGTTATGGGTTGGCTACCGAGGGACGAGGAGCGTTGTCACGTTGTTTGTGTTGTGTCGTTTGTGCAATGTGTGTGTGCGCGAATGTTTTGTTTTTGTGTTCGTAGAGTGGTGTGCGCGTGGTGTATGGGATGCGTCCTAGTCAACCGACAACGAGCCGCGCTTGGGACTTCAGCCCCCCCCACATGTCGGTTCGCGTGCGGGTCCGATAGGCGTATTACCGCGCGTACCCCCTATGCTACAGCGAACGAGAAACGCCCTCGGCTGGTCCACCTCTGCGATTGCAACCGAGTAGCTTTCGTACTGTGGACTGGTAGCTCGGCAGGGATACGCCCACCGAAGGGAGGTGACATCTCCCGTAAGGTGGAGGTAAGTTGTGCCTCGCGTAGGCCCTATCCTGTCGTAGGGGCTCGCGAGAGGTATNCACCGAAGGGAGGTGACATCTCCCGTAAGGTGGAGGTAAGTTGTGCCTCGCGTAGGCCCTATCCTGTCGTAGGGGCTCGCGAGAGGTATGGCTGGTGGACTCGGTTGGAGCGGCCTAAGGAAGCTCCATTTGCGTGTTCGCGACGAGGTTGGTCCAACTCCTGCGTGACGCGGCCGAGAGGGTCCCGCGCTGCCACGTGCGGTGCCGGACCGATGCGCTCGACAGGTGGCGCCGTTGCCAGGGATGACGAAAGCCTACCGTTGTCATTGGTGGAACGACATCCGGGTATGAGAATGAGAAAGAACTAGGCACGTGAGCAAATGAGAGAAGAACAATGAGATGGATCGTACAGTAGTCTATATGGCTGTGTGGGTGTGAATGTTGATCTGCTTGGTGGTTCGACTGATGGCATGAACGAGGTGAGTATGTGAGTGAATTCTGTGATGAGAATGGGTCCTACTTAGGTGAACCCAAGGGAGGTAGGAAGTAGAGAGAGAGATGCCTGCCAGGTCCAGAGCGTCGGGTGCTTAGGTGGTCGGTCGGATAGGGTCGTGAAGGAATGGACTGCTAAGTGGAACCTTTCGTCCTATCGCTTCTTATAACAGGGGGATCGAAGCTGAAGGCATTTGATCAAAATGCCTGAGGAGATGGTGGACGGTGGGAGAAAGCTTGTAACGCTCGACGACCTCATCGATGCCCTGGATAAGCGCGAGAGAGCGCCGAGCAATGTCCCGAAGGTTGATACTTTCCACTTCAAGGGAGAACGGGTGTCCGACTGGCTGGACCTGACGGGGCAAGCACTGGTGGGGCTGTCGGACGAGGTCAAGCTCCAGCGAGTTCTAAGATATGTCCTTCATAGCCACCATCAGGAAGTGGGCAAGGTCGTGGATGCCGCCAATGGTAGTTGGGCGAGGTTCAGGGACATGATGCAGAGAAAGTACAGGTTGGGGGATGGCTTGTTAACCATGGCGGATTTGGAGGCCATGAGCAAGGATGACTTCTCCACGATTGGGGCGTTTGTGCACGAGTTTAAAAGGAAGGCGCGGAAGGTGCACGGGATCTTCAAAGTCTGCTTACTGGCTCGGAGGCCTCGGAGCTGACGGGTCACGGAGGGGGAAATGAGAAACTCACCTGGGCCACTATCGACAGAGGGGTGGAAGAGGGGAGCCTGGACCAGGTGGAGCAGCACCAGGTGCGGCTGCAAAGGCGCAAGAGAAAGGAAAGGGACGCCACCGCGTCCGGGACCCCAGGGGTGAAGAGGATCGTCACAGACGTATTGGCAGCGTTGGGGTATGATAATTAGGCGGAAGTGCAAAAGAGGGGAGTGATCGTGGCCCAAGGCCGGGCGTCGGGGGTAGTGGAAGAGGAGGCTAGGTGCGAGGACTATGGAGGAGAAGAGACGGGCTCCCAGATCCTAACCAAGGCCCAGAGGAAGCAGCGGAATTTACAAGTGGGGGGTCAAGGATCCGGAAAAGGGCAGGTCCCGCAAGCGATTGCTGCGCCGCCACCTGCTGCCACGACAACGTCAGCGATGGCCGGGTCGTCATGTATGGGGCCACCGCCGGCTTGTGGGCATTGGGTGCCGCATTGTCAGCCAACGTCCTGGCCCAGTTGTAATCATTGCGCCTCGTGCGGGGGTAGTCAGACTCAGCCCGGGCAAATGGTCCCTTATGCGGGCCCAGCGGCAAGTATGGGGCCCCCGAGCTACCCTGCGGCTCAGGGTCAGTTTGTGGCCCAACCACCTCCCTCCCAACTGGCCTCGCAGGTTAGCGTGGCCGGTGGAGGAAACCAGAACAAGGCGGACAAGGCAATGGAGGCCGAGGTCAAGGGGGTCGAGGGGGTGGCGGCCGAGGCCGGGGAGGAAATGATGGGGGTCGTGGAGGTGGTTGGAATGGTCAAAGGGGCCAGAACCAAGGTGGCCGGGGCGGCCAGGAAGGGGGCCAAGGGTATGGGAGGCCCCGCTTTGATTGGCGAAATGCCACCTGTTGGCATTGTGGCGATGTAGGCCACACTGTGCGGTTCTGTGAGCGACGGCGGGAGGATGAATTGTCAGGATTAATCTCCTCCTGTATGGACGGGGATATATATGACAAGTGGGGTGAGCATATCGACCCCAGGACCCCGGGAGGAATCAGGCAAGAGGCTCTCCGGCGAGCAGCAGCGGGACCCACAGCACCCCCGACAATGTTTAGGATGTGGCAGGAGAAGGAAGAACCGACCGTAAGAGTCGAGGAGATTGTAGCGGATAGTGAGGAGGTCACTCAGCGACTAAAGGCGGGGACTATAAAGGAGGAGCCAATAGTCGTCGAATCGGATGACGAGGGGCAGAAAGGGGAAGGAGAGCCGGCCATAGTCCTCCTGGGAAGGATGGAAGATCTGCTGGAAAAGGTGGGAAGGTACCAGTGGAAGTTGCAGGCCTTGTGTGAAGAAGCCCGAGAGTGGGAGGCCAATCTGCCTGAGGTCTTCCTCTACGACTCTGGACCTGAGCCTTCGCCAGGACAACAGGGGTACCCAAGAGTGGCGACCGTAGGGACGGGCCCTAGGTCAGGTATGGCCTATAGACCCCCCACGTCGCATGGGAGGGTGCCGCAAGCGGCTTGGACTAGGAGCCAAAATAAGACTGGGCCTAGTCAAGAGCCCAGTCAGGCGCCCAGTCAGGCACCCCCTCGAAAGGAGCCGGAGCCTGGACGTAGGAAGGAGGTGGTGGAGGTTCCGGAGGAAGAGGAAGAGGATGACAATGAAGAGGATGAGAGGCTCCGACAAGAGGAGGATCAGCGGGCGAAGCTGAGGGCCAAAAAGAGGGGGGCCCAGGAGGAGGCCGAGCCAAGCCTTCCCGACAGCGTGACTAAGAGGAAGAAGTACGCGGTCCGGATGGAGGAAGGCTTTGATGTGGAGCGGATGGTGGACAAACTCCTGGAAGGCCATAATGACTTGATGAACCTAAAGGACATCCTGGCTTCGGCGCCAAAGCTCCGTGGTGAGTTGAAGGGACGACTGTCGCGAAGGCTGGTGCCAAATGTCCATCTGAGTACTGTCCTGCCTAGAGAGGTGGAGTGGACTGAGGCAGGGACAAGGATGGATTGGAAATGTGTGGCGTGCGGGCAGGTGGATTTGGTGATAAGGAACCAGAAAGTACTGGGATGGTGGATACGGGCGCAGAGATGAACATCATCAGGGAGAAGGAGGGGGTGATGATAGGCATGGAGATCGACCGCTCGGACCATGGCATGCTGCACGGCGCTAACTGCAAGGCCGCCTTTTGCGGCACAGCGTCAAATATGATTATAGAGATTGGGAAGGTGCGAGCCAGGACTTGGTTTTTCGTTATGCCCGATGTCGATCACCCCATCCTTCTGGGGCGGTTGTTCCTGTGCCGGACGGAAATGTTGATCTTCAACAAGCACGACGGAACAATGATCCTGCTCCTGTGCGACCTGGCGTGTGGGAATTATGAAGTTATCACCTGCCGGAACACGAGGCCGGGGAGCGGGAGGAATAGGCCCAATCTAGGCTCGTTCACCTTTGAGGAATCAGAGAACGAGCGGAGACGGCTTTGGGAAGTGCCCGAGGAGGAAGATAAGGCTAAGGTGCTGACACTGAGCCTCACAGATGTCAATAAGGCCATGGAGGTGGTGTCGGCTCATGACATGGCGGATCCGAAGGCCATTAAGGCATTGCGGGAGCAGGTTTTGGAGAACCCTCAAGTGGGAGAGGTGGAGTTGGTGTATCGGCTTTCAGGAGGGGGAGGAGGCCCTGCAATAGCCCAGGCCCGAACGACAAGTCGGCCTTTTTTAGGGGAGGGCTTTAGCAGGGCTCCCAAAGGCGGTACAAAACCGTAGATAAGAAGTGTCGCCCAGTTCCCGTGCTCGTCACGGACGATGAGGAAGCCTACTACGAGCGGGAACGAGGATTGATACGGTGTATGCGGGAGCACGCGTTGGCTGGGCCGTGCCGTATCAACGATGAGAATGAGGGGAAGTTGATAATCGGGGAGCCCGACTTCCTGTCGCCCCAGGAGAGAGCGTTGATGGTGGGACTGATGAAGAAAAGGCACCGTGCGTATGCGTTCAATGACGACGAGCGTGGGAGGCTAGATGTGGATAAGATTCCGATGATACGAATGCACACTGTTCCACACGAGCCATGGAATCTAAGGGGCGCACGATACCCAAATACGGATGAGGAAAAGAAGGTGGTGGACTACCTGGACGGCAAGATGCGGACGCACGTGGCCGACTATTCCAGTGGACCGTACGTGTCGCCTTGGTTTTGTTTTATTAAACCAAATGGGACGCGAAAGTGCGGGACGAGGGAGGATTGTCGAACGCGGACGCATTGTTAGAATCGTGCGCAGGGAGGCCTATAATCTCGCTTATAGACCTCTACTCGGGGTATGACCAATTCCCCGTATACCCGCCAGACAGGCCCGTAACGGCAATGCACACTCCCAGAGGGCTGATTCATATGAACGTGGCGCCCCAAGGTTGGACGAATGCAGTGGCGATGGTGCAAAGGCATATGATCAAAGCCATGCAGACGGTTAACCCACATATCACTCAACCCTATATGATGACCTGGCGGTCAAAGGTCCGAAGGAGAAGGAGGAAGACGAAGTGATGCCCGGTGTGCGGCGCTTTGTCTGGAAGCATGTCCAAGACATCGATCAGGTTATGGGGTTATTGGAGGAACATAACCTGACGGGGAGCGGCCCCAAGTCGAAACATTGTCTGCGGGAGGCCATGATTCTAGGCTTTGTCTGTAATGAGAGTGGGCGAAGGCCTGATGTAAAGAAGACAGACAAGATTCTTGAGTGGTCGGTGCCCTTCCGCTCGATAACAGATGTGAGGAGCTTCCTTGGGACGTGCGGATTTTGGAGGAGCTTCGTGAAGGACTTTGCCACGAAGACGGAGCATTTAAGGAAGTTTGTGCGCCAGGATCAAGAATGGGTGTGGGGCGAAGACCAGGAAGAGGCGGTCGGTAGGATGAAGGGAGAGTTTAAGGAAGGAGGCTTGGTATTGGGAGCGCCAAACTATGAGGCCATGGAGGACAGACCATTTGTCATTGAGACGGACGCTGGGCCAACTGCCTTGGGAGGAGTCCTGATTCAGGCGGATACTGAGGGGAAAGAGAGGCCGCTAAGATTCGAAAGTCGTACCCTCAATACAACTGAGAGGAACTACTCTCAGTTCAAGAAGGAGACGCTGGCGGTACTTCATTGCCTAAGGACCTTCCGGAACTATGTTTTTGGCAGGAGGCTCATCTTGAGGGTGGACCCTACTGCACTGGCATGTTCCCTGAAGAATTATACTCCATCTGACCCAACTGTCGCAAGATGGTTGACCTACATTTGGATGTTTAATTTCGAGCTGGAAAGGATCCCAGGGAACAAGAACAGGGCAGATGGGTTAAGCCGCATCAACGTGGACGGATCGGACAAGGAATCGATAGAAGACACACCGCTAGTTGATGGGTTTTTGGATCAAGAGGAGGACGTCCGCCTGCACATAAACGAATGGTCCCTGCGAATGCCCAGTTGCGTCAGTCACCCCATATCGCTGGCACCAAAGGGGTACGAGCAGAAGGAAGAGTTAGTCCTCAAGCCCTTTCAGGAGGAGGATCCGTGGGGAAGTAAGGATGTTGGTTGGATGATGAAGTTGGCGTTGGCAGGAACGCACAGTCTGGTGGAGGAAGTGAGGACAATAGAGGAAGGCCCCACTCAGGTAGAGGAGCATGAGCAGCTAATGGGAGGGATGTACCTGCTCACCAATACGCTCCTGCAGGGAGACTTCAACCGGAAGGGCTCGTTCAGTCACGAGGAGAATGAGATTCTGGTTCCTGAAAGCCGAGACGACGAATTCGAGGAAGGAGAAATCAAGGAGGCGTTTCAGGCGGAGGAGTACGACGGGATCTACCGGGAATTGGGGTTGCTCCTATCATGTGAGATGAGGGATAGAGATGCAAGTGCCAAGGCACAGAAGATGAGGCACCTCTATGTGGTAAGAGACGGCCACTTGTTTATAAAGCGGCAGGTCGGGAACCCCAAGAGGATCGTATGTGGGAGAAACCGGCAAATTGATATCATAGCGGCCCTACACGATGGTATAGCAGGGGGGCACAGAGGAGTAGGTGCCACATGCGCGAAGATAAGCGAGCTCTACCATTGGGACGGGATGCTGACGATGGTTATCAAATACTGTCGGTCCTATATACCTTGCCAAGAGAGGTCAGCGCAAAGGACTGGAGAACCCCTACACCCAAAAGGTTAGAAAGGGAAGTGGGTGCGGTCGTACACCTGGACCTGCTATTCATGCCAGCACGGGAGAATGGGTGTAACTACATCTTCGATGCACGGGATAACCTTACTGGGTTTGTGGATGGACGGGCTATCCGGACGAAGACTGGTCCGGTTTTGGCGAACTGCATCGAGGAGTATTACCTGCGATACCCTTTTGTCAGGGAGTTTGTGATGGATCGAGGATCAGAGTTTACCTGCAATGAGGTGAGGACGTTGCTTGCAGGGTATGGCGTAGTGGCCAACTATACTACGGCCGCACACCCTCAAGCGAACGCTCCTGTGGAGAGGGGGCACAGTACCATCACGAATCTCCTGGCTAAGTGGACAGAGGGCAAGCCTAGTCAATGGCCGAAGTTCCTATGGGCAGCTTTCTTCGTGGAGAATGTTACTATAAAGAGGACTACCAAGTATGCGCCAGCCACGCTATGGTACGGGAGACATGTCACCTTTCCCATAGAAAGCTTTATGAAGACGTGGAGGCGCCTGGACTTGGAGGTAAACCTGTCTTTCGAAGAACTGCTCGATATTTGGGCGCGGCAAGTGGGGGCGGCTCCACTTGCCGAAGAAAGATTGCGAGAGGCCACTTGTCAGGTGGAAAGGAGTCGCATGGAAGATAAGATGAGGTGGGACCAGATGACACGAGTAAGAAAGGAGTCATTGGCAGTAGGGGATGCCGTATTATTATACGACTCCTCTTTGGAAAAGCAATGGTCGAGGAAGCTTGACAAGAGATGGTTGGGCCCCTATAGAATATTGCGATGCGGCGAATTTGGGGCCTATCAGATGGAAGAGCTGGACGGGACAGGCTGGCARGATTGGGTATCRGGRACCAGGCTGAAGARGTTCGTGGCCAGGGAATAGGTAAAGAATTCTACCTTTCTCAGAGTAGACTGGTCCTTGAGGTATCGCATGTTATGGTCAGGACAGGTGAGGGAGTAGGAAAAGGCATGTGTGTTGTCATAAAAACTTGATGAACCGAGGGCTAACCTTGTTATGTGCCTACTTGCTTTCTCTCGCCTGTTGTGCAGGTCTGACTTTTCGAAGACAGCCATGCAGAGGGGCGGGAGGGGCGCGCGGTCACGACAGGGGCCTCAGGGAGCATCAGGACGGGATGACTCGCGCAGACCGGTTGGGAGGGAGTCTACACCTATCTTCGACGACGGTAACATAGAGCTTTTTCTGGACTCCTACCAGGCACATGCGACACGGGAGGGCTGGTCTACCTTGGAGAGGATACGACATCTGAGGGGAGTTGGTCGCTTCGAGGAGCCTATTGTGCACATTCGAGAGGAGGCGTTGACATGGCAGGATGTGGAGGCGAGGATGCAGATGCTGAGGGCTTCGCCGATGGGACCGAATGGATTGCCTATTTGATTGGAGGAAGGCAATGCGGAGGAGTTCATCCCGGCCTATGAGCAGTATATGCGCGACCAGGGGACTGGGCAGGAGGAGTGGATGCAGATGTTGCCCCTCTGGACACGGAGGGCGGAGAGGTCGTTGGCAAGGCAGATCCGGAACAGGGCACACGACTGGGAGGACTGCCAGGCCCAGTTGAGACAGGCATTTCGACGACTGGAGCCCCAGAGACCAGAGCCCAGGGTGGAGAGACGACAAAGGAGTAAGAGGCCACGAGGCCCAGAGGCGAGAGGGACCACTACGACCAGAGGGGGCCGAAAGGCCTTGGCACAGCGAGAGGGGCCAGCAGAGGCCGCCCAGGCGGTGGAGCCAGTTCAGGCCGCGGAGCTACCCCCTACCTATGGACTCGAGCAGGTGGAGTTTCGCCGAATCACGGGCAGTGATCTACGGGCCCCGTCGCCAACGTTACCAGAGGGGGGAGAGGCGGTGTCGTTGAGAACGCCGCTCGACAGGTTCGAGGCTCATCTCGATGCGTCCCAGTGGGGGGCGTCACAGCTCGGAGCGGACCAGAGCGGACCGGCACGGTATGAGCCAGTAGAGGATGAGCCAGAGGAGGAGCCACCTGAGCCGGGGCCTAAGGCGGGGTCTCGCGAACCCGAGGAGCCGCAAACTGAGGGGGTTATCACTGTTGGGGATGATACCCCTCCTCCTACCCCAATTCCAGAACAGGCGCGACAGTATTGGCCTGAAGGGATTCCTGAGCCGGACAGTGAGGAGATGTTGGGGCCTCCATAGGAAACTACGCCACCTCCGGCGCAGGCAGAGCCAGAGGAGGGCGAGAGGGCGAGGACACCTACTACTGTAGCCCCGCAGCTAACTGAGCCTACAGGTGCACGCATGGATGTGGAGGTGCTGACCCCCGGGGAACCTCCGCCAGGGCCGCCACCCGCAGAGGAAGGGACAAATGAGAGAGATCCACTGCGAGAGGGTCACGAGGCGAGGACAGGGAAGCCATCGGGGGAGACGAAAGAAGAGAAGCGCGCGAGGGTGCAGGTACGCCTCGAAGAGCTATACCAGGAAAAGCTTAGGATGGAGGCCGCAGGAGAAGCGCCAAAGCCGCCAATTGACCCTCCGATGAGCGAGCAGAGGATTAGTAAGGCTTGGGCCAGCTATGAGAGCGAGAGGGATGCGGCTCGCCTGAGGTCGCAAGAGGTAGGACAGGGGAGTGCAAGATTGGACGAGGCACGAGAGACAGAGGACTTGGGATTTTCAACCGCCAGGATGGAGATTGAGCGTGCAGATAGGAGGATAGGTGAGGTGGTGGTCTCGTCCTTCCAACTGTACTCCATGCTCCGCGATGAGTTGGCGGCCTCGAGGTTAGAGGTGGGACAGTTGTCCACCCAACTGGCGGAAGAGAGGGCAGAGAATCAAGCATGGAGGTCCCATATGGAAGTTAAGGAAGCGGAATGGGAGAAGAGGTTCCAGGACATGGCGGCAATGGTGGAGAGGCTCTCGGCCACTAAGGTGGTCGACTGGACGGAGCAAAGCCGGTATGGTATCCAGGGGGAGGAGGTACAGGGGCTCTTTGGCCGGGAAGGGACGACAGAGCCACCTCAGCAAGGAGGCATGGGGAAGGTATTCCTGGACCCAATAGAGGCGGCAGCACGACGGGAGGCTGAGGAGGGGAGGTTCATCTTCAGGACGCCCACGGAGTTGGCCTCGCGACAAGCCACCCCTATGACGGTTGAGATCCCTGAGGGCGAGCCGGCGCAGGGACCCCAACCTCCAGTGGAGGAAGGGGGCCCCACAGAGGAGTCCCCTACGATCCTTTTGGAGGCGCAGGAGGGTGCCCTTACGGGAGCAGCAGCATCCACTGAGCCGGAGGCAATGGGGGGAGAGGCGTCTCGACTGGATGAGTTAGTGGCAGCTATGGAGTTGGACATGCCGTCAAGAGAGCCTCAGAGACAGAAGACCCCAGAGCGTGTGCCAGAGATAGGGGAGCTGAGGACGCAGTTAGGCTCTTTGGCTACTGGAGCTGACTCAGGAGAGCACATCTAAGAGCAGCAGCAGGAAGTTATGAGCGAGCCAGCGACTGCCGTGACTCCACAGCCTTCTGACTTGCATAGGGACGAGGGGGCGACTGCGATGGGAGGAGTCCGTGAGGGTAGGCCACTGAGATTGGACACTCCAGCGTACCGACCCGAGGGAGGTGAGGCGCTAGCAGGGCCGAGTACCCAGATGATGGAGGCGGGGCCGGCAGAGTCATGGAGTATGCCCCAGAGCCATGAGATGAGCAGGGAAACTAGCGAGACGCCGTCGTTGCCTGGGTCCCAGAAGAAGAAGAGGAGGTGTCGAGGGAGATCAGACGATCAGTGCTTCTTCTGCAAGGACGGCGTACATAGAGCTCTTGAATGCCCGAAGTTCCTTAAGGACAAGGCGGCTGGGAGAGTAACAGAGAGTGGTGGGAGAATGTACGACAGGCAGGGGCGAGTGGTAGAGCGGGCGCCAGATGGGGGTAGGGCACAGTTATATAGACAGAACCAGGAGGCTATGAGTGAGTAGGGACTGGTCCGTCTATATGACAGTAGGATTAGAGCTCCTCTGTACACAGAGGCCGTGATAGGGGTGTACATACTCTGAGTTAGTCAGGTGAGTCCCGTCTAATTGTATACACATAGGTGGTGGTGTGTGATCGGCTTGAGCTTTATGTGTGATGCGGTCTAGGGAATGAGACTTAGTTGTATGATATCTACGACATACGTGACTTGCATTTTCAGTTGTGTGATTCAGATACTCTTACTTGTATCTTTGAGAAGGTTATGAGAGTCCATGACACTTGGGACGTGAGTTTATCCCGCGGAGTGAGACAGTGGAGTGAGTATATGAGTGTTTTCGGGGCAGGCATTTTGTTCCCAAATACACCCTACGAGTTGTGTGTTGAGTGTTTGAGTTGAGTGTCATATTGAGACTTGAGGGAGATATTTTGCTCCCGAGTATATCTTTGATTCCAGACTCTGTGAGACTTATTCTTGTGACGATCACGATCACTCTCACACGTGTGGCTTTATCCCAATGAATGAGGGCTTTGTGTGAGAGATGTGTGGGATACATCTCATGTATATGTATTGTGTGATTGTGATTGCCGTCTACTCTTCGGTATACTCGTGCGGCCTGCCCATGGGCGGGTGGAACAGTCGGGTATAAGAGGAGGCAGCGCGGTCGTTTTTGTGACAGATGTACGAGGACCCTGAGGGGTCTTGCGAGCCTATAAGGCTCGGATGCTTACCATGCCGAATGTTTATGGCTGAGCTGTGAAGGGGACCCATAAGTTGGCCCCTTAGTTTGAGTTGTTTTGTGTTTAAGTTGGGGAGACGGCCCATAAGAAGGCCCCTCAGTTGAGTTGTTCTATAATTGAGACCCCCTCGGATTATGGAAGGTGGGGATGCTGTTTATTGACAGCAGTGTAACCCAGGTCGCGTGATACTCCATCCTGTAAAGAGAGGGGTGGCTTGGAGACCTGTTGAGAGAGACCCCCTTCATGTGAAAAATGGGTGATAGATTTAAGGACATGGTAAGCAATGTTTGAATGATAAAGTCTGACGAGAGGAACCAGGGTGATGAGTTGGAATCATCGGTGGAACTGAGAAGGTCGCAAGTCAGTGCATAAAGATGTCGTGGGATGTGTGGTCTGCTGTCTCTGATCAAGTCAGTAGGCCACAGCCTCGTGTGAGCCCAGCGGTGAAATTGTTTGTGATTGTGAGAAGGGGCCGTGCCCTCTATGTTGTCCCATAAGGGGCTGGTAAATACCCTTAAAAGTAGGGCAGATCCCTGCATTGTCCCGCAGTGGCCCTGTAAGTTTGTTTTGCGACGCACCGCCTAGACACCTGTGCTAATCCTAAGGCATATTAGGGAATACCAAGCTAAACGGTAAAGGTTAGCACCTCTAGGGAGCAACCCCTATTGGATGGCTGCAAGCCAGCACAACCTGGTTGCGGGCCCGCGTCTACCCACGGAATAAGAGTTCAAGGGGTTATGCATGCCTCAGAGAAATTACTCCGGTGGGATGGCGGGGGATACGGTCGAGTCGTTCGAGCGCCCTGATTGAATGCTCACCAGGAGAAAACCTATCGTTGCATAACCAACGAAGGGACTGCCGCTAAAATAACAATGTGGCGGGCCATAGATCTGGCTCGATCAACCAGACTATGGTGGGCCAAGATTGGAACCTAGCCTTTCTGTACTAGGCTGCAGAAAGGGTTGAGAGGAGATTTACGTATGTATATATATGTTTGATTGTGAGGACTTTCGCGAGGGAGGCGAGAGCGCCTTCTGAGGTCCCGGCTAAGGCCCGCGTCCCCGTATGACTCTGCTTACGAAAGAGAGTCTAACTGGGACACCCAACGAAAAGTCGGCGTTTGTCTAGGACGAAGGGAAAAGGACAGCTTGAGGTGGCCTTTGGAACCTATGCTGTAGTATTGATGCGTAATACACCTGCGTCCTAGCGTCAGGACACTGGAAACCCAGGTTGAAACCCTGACAGCATATAGTTATGTCGACATGGAGTGTTGGAGGCCTCAACCCTGAGTCTGTCGGCTAATCGGATTGGTTCCATTCTCGTCAGCATTTGGAGTGTGGATGAATTTATAGCTTCTGGTTTGGCGTAGCGACGGGGACGTCGCTTAATATAGTCCGGTAGGCTGTCGGCGCGAATACCCTTACAAAGGTATCCGCCCTGGTTTTTGCAGATGACAGGGAACAATGAGTTTGGTCGAAATAAGTTGTGCGAGGCACGATCGCGTCCGAGACCCGCCTTGGTTAAGTAAGGAGGGTATGTGGGCGCGCAACTTTAAGGCGCGCGTGTGATTTTTCAGATTAAGTGAGCGGCCGATCTAGTCGACCGGCCTGGACCGTGCTACGGTTTTGTTTAGGGGATGAAGGCTCGTTTTTGGTTGGCATGCGCGATCGACGGTAAGATTGGCACACCGGTAGGCGCACGGGGCGGCCACGGTGCGGTCTAAGTAGGCTGGCGCGGGTGCCTGGTGTTGGCACGCCGGCCGCGGGTGGGAAAGGAAGGCCTAGGCGGATGCTTCTAGGCCTAGGGACGGCGCGACACCACTTCATATGGAAATTCGCGCTCCATGGTACCAGGTTTGGGCTTAGCCCTATTGGTTACGACATTGGATTTTCGCTATAGAGGTACCGGGATCGAGGCCAGCGGGCATCGGCGCGGCAGCAGCAAAGCGTTGTGAAGAAAACTGAGAGGGTTGAGGGCCCGGCGGGGCTATCCCCCCTCGGTTTTGATAGTAGGGGCAGTGACGGGCCGGCCCCACGGGACCGATGGGGTTTTAACGGTCTCTGCACCCCTGCTCGAGATTTTTTGTTTTTATTTATTTCTCTTCTTTAAATTACCTCTGGCTTTTATCTTATTTTCACTTATTTTCATTATTATTTGGGGGGCCGTTTCGGTTGAGGCGCGGCACCACGGCTGCAAGCTCAAGTTTGGAAAGCCGCGAGTGAGATACTACCGCGGCTACGTCCTTCGGGACATCCGTTAAAATTGGGACGATACACGGAAGACCAGCATCTGCCCCTACGAGTGGATGAAATGCATAAAGCGGAGGGAGTGGGTCGGTTGCTGTTGAGTAGTACCCTAGCCAGAGCAAACCTGAGCGAAGTGAGCTCGGCGCATATATAGCGAAGTGAGCTCGACGCAGATATTGCATCGGCAGCAGGCCACGAGGTAGCGGGCGCACTGAAGGAAGGGGAGAACGAGTCGAATGAACCTGGGCGACGAATCGCGCCAGGTGCATTCAACGAAGGTGGTGGTGGATTGGCAAAGAGGCAGACCGTGTCGGGTTAGCGCAGGACAAACGCGGTGCAGCGRAGCRGCAGACTGYGGGGCGACGRTCGGGCCGGGCATAGCAGCGAAAGCGGGGACCGAGGAAGGAATGGGCCGGGACACGAAACTGCGCTCGGTGCATGYGCAGTGGAAAGGGAATCGGGTGGAGCGAAGGGGGGGGGTAAGAGAGAGACGCTCACCTCGCCTGATTCTTGGCCAAATCAGACGAGGGGTTATGCGATTCTAGCATTTCGGAGGYGGGCGAATCCGTTGGCGTGGTCGGATCTTGCGGAGAGATGGCGGATTTGGTGCTAGGAGAGGTGCTGGCCGCGCGGAGGTAGCGTGATGGCAGCTATGGCGGAGGTAAGAACAGTGTAACTCGCCCATTTCTTACTGGAATCGGGCGGGCCAAAGTGCTGGATGGGGGTTTTAGGGCCAGGCGAGCATGATCAGGTGGTTAGTTTGAGTGAMGAATTAGAGGGAGAAGAGGTTAGTAAAGAAATGGYTGYGCTGAGCTATGGCGAACAGACACATGGTGAAGGGAGAGGATTGAAATCTCTCTCGATTCTAGGAGGAATCGCGTGAGAGAGAACTGTAAGTTGGGGTTTTGGGGTGTTGCGATCGCGGGGGTAGCGTTAGTCTTGGTAGTAGGYGAGTAAGARGGAAGTTAGTCGGGAAATGGGYTGCGCCTAGAAGGGGGRGACTGCTTGTAAATGTATAATGAATACTTCCGCCTTTTAGCGRAAGATTCATTTGATTCGTTCCAGCCATTTTCGTGGGGAACGGATACTGCAGGCAGGCAGCAAGAGTGGAGACTTACCCCTTTACCGAGTGCGYTGATCCTGCTGTTAGCGGGAAAGCTCGCTCCCTCTACCCTGCGCATGTGTACGAGAGGTTGTGCATCTGACTGAATTCCTGCGGAAGATCCAGGTGGTCGTGCTCGACACTCCTATAGACGCTACGTGAGGGGTACGGGCGGGACTGGAGGCTTACCTGGTGGGCGGCAGCTTGGTCCGGGGTGTCTGTGCCGCCTGGAGGCAGCGGCGAACGCTTGTCGGAGTGATCCCCTGGCTYAGTGGGCAGCGGTCCGCGGGATCCGAACGAGGTGTGAGCTGGTCATGTGTTTTGCTGCTCCGCTGACCGTGCCTGCCGCGGTTGCCGCGCATGCACCAGTGACTGGTTGCCTGCTGCTATTGCCCCTGTCACTGGCTGTGCTGCTCCATTTCTGAGTTGGTCGTGGCCCGTCAGGAGGGAGGGGGCAGCGATTGTGCTTGTTGCGCACGGTCGTTTGGGCTTGGGCTGTTCGAGGTGGTGTGCAGCTACGGGGCCTTCCGTGCCACGCACAAATGCTGAACGTGCTGGTGCATTAGCGTTCACTGCCATTGCCACCGTATTCGGGCTCTAGGTGATTACAGCAAGGTGCTGGATATAATTACTAAGCATAGCTATTGGGTACCAATGCTGGGTGAACTGGTTTAGCCATCGAAGAATAACCTTTCAAGTTGTGTAGCGGCGGACCGGTCGAAAGCCACAGCGAGGGAGAAAGGGGGGAGGGGGTGTACTCAATGGAACACAGTTGAACTAGGCTGCGTAGTGAGAGCTTGGATCAGGGAGGCGGCGTCGCGACTTGAGAAAAGGGGGGGGGGGGGTATTGCCGTGAACAAGGAGGTCGCCAGGAAGTTAGCAACTAGTGGTGGATGTCAGTTGACCCGCGACCTCGTGTTTTGGCTACCATTGCGGGGCCCTCAGGCGCTGAAGGTATCAAGGCCCTCTCTAGCGAGCGTGAGCGCACCTCTCTTGGATCTGAGAGACTAAACTATTCTACTTCTGCCCCTCTTCCTCTAAGTCTAGTCTATCGGTTCTGAGAGGAAGGCGGCAGGTGGGATTGCAACCCGTAATCCGCGCCAAGGCCTCTGTGGGAGGTTCGCCCCACCGATTGCGGGAGCTCTGCCGGAGCCTAGGCGAGGCTCTGGAGGCAGGGAATTGAAAGGTAACCATTGCTTCCCCTGTATATACCCTGATATAACAGTGCATTTGTTGCCCCCAAAACACACAAAAATCCACATCAATAGAAATCAGAAACGAGGCCGGGTATAGGCAGTACCCGGAATGCACAGAAAGGCACCGGAAATCATCCAGCATACACCCCATATGTCACCGCATAGCTCCCTGGCGCGCCCACACTACCCTGGGCCTTCTAATGTTCAACGCCAATCCCTTATCACTGCCCCGCACCTCATGCGAAGCACCAATAGCTATTGCGAAGAACCAATGAAGCGCAATATGAACCAGCTCCGATACCAAATTGCAAGGAAAATAAGCAACAGCGAGATGACAATTCCAAATTACACCATCACATTGAAAGCCAGATAGTCACACCGTGTCCAGAGAGCAGCATTGCACCAATAATACACCAATGGAGGTTCGTAGTACTGAAAACGAATGTCAAGGAGGGCATACTCTCTCCACACCAACACAAGAGTGCAGTCCCTTCACTCTCCTGCTTAGCGCTCAGCGCCCAGCCTACCTCTACACAACTACTACAGCCTACTAATTGACTATGCAACTGTTGACATCAGCGGCAACCCGAACTACTTGAAGATGTCGCCCATACAGACCATCGCCAATACAAGGTAAGTGCCCTCACATCATCATCATCATCATCCTTCACCCTTCCCTTACTTTAAACCCACGCCCGTCCTCTCTTACACCCGAAGACCACCCCTGCGCCTCACTGTAGTCCAAGCCCACTATGGTGGATGGGCTATGGCGCTGCCCTCAGCAGCGCCATTCTTCCCTGCACGACCGCACGTGCTGCACCTCCCCTCTCAGCACCAGCCAGCAGCCACGAGCTGTTGCTCCAGCAGCGCTGCCGCTAGCATGTGAGTGCCTGAATGAGGCTGCCTGGCAAGGGCTCTTTCCTTTATGGAAAGAGCTGGCCTGCTCGAGCAGCGTGGCTGCACTGGCCTGGGCCCTGAAGCTTCCGGAAGGCCCCAGGATGCTGCCTTTGCCCTGCAGCTACTGGGCCTCGTTCGGTTGCGCCTCCCAACTGTCAGTGTATGACGCTGCGATTCACGCCCAGGGCCTGCATTCTTTGGAAAGGCCCGGTAGGCCGTGGAAATGTCTTTGCTGCTCGGCCTGTGTTTCTCTCAACCAACTGTCATGTCGCAACTGCCTGTACCCCAAATATGAAATTGACAGTCAAAGGCCTCTTGTGAAATGTTAGGCCCGCCTTCACTTAGGGCGGGCACCACTGTAACCGGGGCCCCTTAGGCCTGCCGAGGACGCAGATCCTCGCATGAGTGTTGAGTCCACACTCATACCGAGTAAGCGTTCGGAAATCAGGGGATTTTTGTTTTCTGCTTGTGAGTGCTACAACCTGCTTTGCTTTTGTGAGTCCACGGGGGAAGCAGAAGTTGCTGTGCCAGCCTGTCCTTCAGCAGCTGGTGCATGCTACCAGCAGCAACTGCTCAAGTATAGGCGGGACACAACAGCTGCTGCATCCCCGGTCCTGCAAAACGGACAACACATGATCCACCCCGGTCCTGCAAAACGGACAACCCATGATCCACCCCGGTCCTGCAAAACGGACAACCCATGATCCACCCCGGTCCTGCAAAACGGACAACCCATGATCCACCCCGCTCCTGCACCCCCTCCCCTCACCCTCCTTTCTCTGCTGTTGCCCCCAAAACACACAAAAATCCACACCAATAGAAATCAGAAACGAGGCCGGGTATAGGCAGTACCCGGAATGCACAGAAAGGCACCGGAAGC
>BFEA01000299.1:1811581-1824359 GCA_003427395.1 Chara braunii | reverse complement strand
CTCTCTCTCTCTCTCTCTCTCTCTCTCTCTCTCTCTCTCTCTCTCTCTCTCTCTCTCTCTGTGTGTGTGTGTGTGTGTGTGTGTGTGTGTGTCTTGCGCGCACGTTGTCAAAGGGCGAGGTGTCCCGGCCCTCCACTGTGTACCAGACACACTCACTTACCTTCACTGCGTACCAGGCGTCTGCTCATATATTTTCTGTGGATTGTCCAAGGAAATCCGCGGCATTTCGGTTTTGTTGTAGGACTGGTCCAGTTGACGCACCACCGGCAAAAAGGTGGTGCGCCGCTGGACTTCTCTTTGGTCCTCGTTATTTCTTGTTTAATTTATTTTATCTTATTCTAATTTATTTTCTATTTTTCGTGGATTTGAAAATGATCTGAGTGTTTCGATTAGAACACGGGTAGTTATGTGCACAACAACCCTATAAGAGGAGGGGCTGCCGTGCTAGACAGGACTGGCCAGCCGTGTCAGGTCCGAGCACGGGACTGTCATGCTGGAAGGCGCTACAGTCATTCTGGGTCTCTGTGCTTAATGTCTCAAGCATGTCGCATGGGGATAGATAGACAGTGGTCTCAGGCGACGACTATCATAGAAAGGTGGTTATGGCTGACCGAGATGGTCTGCGTGGCTATAGGCCAAGGTACATGAGGTACTCTTGGATGTGGGAACGAGAGGATGAGAAGGGTACCTTAGTTGGAAGTTCGACCCCGGTATCCCTTTCTGGGAAGTGTGCAGAAGACGAAGAACGAATCGACAACGTGGACAACCGGGAAGATTGTTTTCAGAATGGGACAGGACTTTTTGTCCTGGTGCAGTCGAAAGCAAAAACTGGCAGGAATTACCGGTTGTCTTATACACATCTAGATGTGTATAAGAGACTGGGACAGGACTTTTTGTCCTGGTGCAGTCGAAAGCAAAAACTGGCAGGAATTACCGGTTGGTTCCACATAATAGATCGTAACACCACCTCTCGGGAAAGTATCCCAAAGCAGGTTTTGACGCTTCGATGGGAGTATCGCGCAAAGGGGTACCCTGACGAATTTTTCGCGGGGGCCCTCCGCAATTTTTCGCGGACGCGGGATGAGTACTGGAAATTGGCRACAGTAATAGTAGAGATGTCTTAGACTACTTATAGAATTCTTTCTTTAGAATAGTCCTCTTTTCGGCAGTACGTGCCTCAGCAGCTACCGACAACCGACGCTTTGCGCCATAGTCCGAAGCAGCTTCGGGTTGAATGGAATGATGGCGGATCATAGGGTTGGTTGGAAGGAAGGCGGAAAGGGCGGTGGACTATGATGATAATATTTCCTAATTGAAATCCCGCGGAGCAGGTACTGTCTTCTTTGGACTTGTTTCTGCGATCATTTTTGTGATTGCCTGTGTGAATTTCTCACCCATGCTGAAGCGCTTGGTAACCAGCAGAGGGTAGACACTTCGTACGGTGGTCAAGTTTGGCCACGCTGCGCACACTTCTGTGCAGACTTTTGTGTGCTGATTCGAAAACGAGAAGAAGAGAACGCGGCGACGTATCACTTGAATACGAAGAAGAGATGGCGTCATCTAGCCAAGGTGGAAACAGAGGAGGGGAGGGTTCCAGGAGGGGAGTCCAAACCTATTACAGCTGTAAGTTGTCGGGCCATTATGCAAGAGATTGCGGCCAGTATTGGAAGGAAAAGTTCGAGGCGCAAGGAGGAAGAGCATCGGAAGACCAGTCTTCGGATGCAAGGGTGCAGCAATATCGAGGAAGATCCTCTTCACCTGTACGACGCAGATGGGAGCCGGCCCAGCGATCTCCTTCGACCGACTCTCGGAGAAACGATCGGAGGGAAAGGCGTGATGATGTGAGCGAACTGGTGGGCCTTTTAATGGTCGAACGCGAAGAGAAGCAAAGTAGGGAGAAGGAAGAACAGGAGCGAGCGCGTATGGAGAAGCAGAAACGGGGGAAGGAAGCTAAGCGGAGAAAGAAAGAGGAGAGGAAGCGAATAGAGCAAAAGGAAAACGAAGAGAGACTGGCCAGGATAGTGGATATCCAGTTCTCGAAGCGATGGGGAGGGGCGAGAGAGGACCGTGGCGCGAACAGCTCACCGGAATACAAAAAATGTCGAAGAAGGTTACGACGAGCTAATCGGAGAGCGAAGCATGGGCGGAGATGTACTCATAGCGAATCGGACAATGAAGAGGAGATTGCAGCTATTAGGGGAAGGACCGAGGAACTTACCTTGACGGACAAACGCAAGCGTGCTACTACAACCGAAGAAGATTCGTCACTATCGAGCCTTGCTAATACCCCACTTCAGCGCAGTAGGAGAGGGCTTCCGCCACGAACGGCTAGGTCCGCAAAGAAGATGAAGACCATCCTCCAACCTATTACGTTGAAACGACTCCGCGAGAAGGGGGATCCGGGAGTCAAAGGGGCGGCAGCAAAAGTGGGAGCAGGAGCTAGGCAGCAGTTTGTCAACGAAACCATACGACACTTGGATAACCTGGACTATCGTCAAGTGCAGAAGATGTGCAAGCATGCGGGAGTACCGTATATTCGAAAAGGACAAGTTGTGGCGGCACTAGCAGAAGAACGCGCAAGAGTGGCGTACGAAGGTGCGGACGAGACAAGGCTGCGACAAGCCCAAGAACGTGAAGAAGATCAGTGGGTGACTTCAACAGAAGGCTCATCTCACGAAGAGGAATCAAAGGAAACAGAAGAGTCGGGAAAGGAAAAAGTAGCCTAGGAGAAGAGAAGATACGTGATCTGTGGGAATGTTGCCGAACTCTGTCGAACTTACGTAGAGCCGAATCCCAGGTAAGACAAAAAATTGAAACGCTCTTTCATTTGGTAGTGATCGCCCTGACTTTGAGGGGGTGTATCCCCTGGTTGTTGAAATTCGTGAATTATTGGGACGCCTTGCTGAGTGCTGATCCAAACGCATGTGACAAACCTGATAGTTGTATGTACGTGGGGGTTTCCCCATGGTGCAGGGCAACGTATGTAGGTAAGACAGAGAGATTTAAACGTCCACTGGTCCGAGCATCGTAATAAATGCAAAAGCGGGAGTAATAGACTGTCACATTTCCATAGGTGGTTAGATAAATTCGGCCTCCATGGATACGTATTGATCCCGGTACTTAAAGACTCGGCTCAGTCATTGCTCGGACTGGAGGAGCTGTTGATTCGAACGTGGTCACCCAGTTTGAACACTCGTAGCTCAGGTAGGAAGCACGGGGGCGGTAAACAATCCAGACGAAGAAGACGGGGGAAGAAAGAAAGAAAGAAAGAAGGGCAGGAAACGAGGGAGCCGATGATATAGGAAGAAGTATTTGATAGTTGACACGTCGAACGTCGTTAGGCTGAGGGTGGGGGCATCTACGGAGAGTACAGTACAAGTGCTAAAAGGACTGTATGAGCAGGAGGAAAAGGATGTTGTACCTTTGCTTTGACGTCGGACGGAGGCAAGATATGGTGCGACAATGGAAAACAGTGAAACGAGTGTTCGAGGATTCTGACGTATCTGTTGCGGGTGAGAAAGTAAAGTTGAGACACTGCAAACAAGCAATAGAGGAAGGGAGGTTGGTGCAAGTGCTGTACCTAAAAAGATGGAGGAAGAACGCTAAGCGATACCATAACTTCTTGATCTTTGTTCTTAAGCAACCCTAAAAACGTCAGTCCTTGTACACCCGTGATCTTACTTTCCTTGTAGATTTGTTGCATGCGGTCAAAGAGTTCCCACGCAAGAGTACTGGACAGTTACTTAGGCGAATCCTATACGGCAGCATTAAGAAGGGATATGGTTTCAATTTAGGAGCTAAACTGCTTGTACGGATTCAGTTTGACGACAGAATTAGTTTAGCCGGGATCCGTAGACTGTGTGATGAGAAAATTGATGCAATTGGGTTTCCTTCAATTATTAGCGACATTTTCAAGAAAAAGATCAAGGTGGTATGGACATGTAATCCTTCCACCGCTGATACCCTGTGCAACCATCGGTTGATCGCCTCTCAGAGAGTGCAGGTCTGTAGGTGTACTGGGTATGATTTGCCCCGTGTTGAGGGCCATGTGAAGTGTCGCATGTGGGAAGTGTCGAGAATCCCAGAGGGCATGCACAACGGTAAGAATGTCCCTAGAGCGCAATAATGAAATTCGTAGAGCTTTGGACTGGTTAACTAGTTGTTATGATCCAAGCACGTGTGTGACGGTCAACCCGAGAGGAAAGGGAGCGTCGTTGGGAAAAAGCTGGGAGAATACTGGTGGGCAGTGGGAATTACTGATATTCGTTGTTTTGTCCATTTCAAGCTTTCGCATACTTATACACGAGCGTCGGATATCCTGCTGAGACAAGTTTTTGGCATACCGATGGAAAAGAGCACAAGTCCGCCACTGGCATGCATCATGTGTGCGCATGCCGGTGGCGGTTTTTGACGACTTTGGGCAAAGATAGAAAGTTAGTCAGTGGGGTCAGATTAATGGATAACGTCTCTTTGTTCTTAGCCTATCGGAAGGGAGACCAGCGCTCGATTAAAAAGGCAAATGGAATCCGGAGGAAGTTCGAGAAGTGCTACCCTAAGACGACCCTGAAAAGGACGAACGACAAGACCGGGACTTGGGACTTTCTTGGCTGTAGGATGGACGTTCGACCCTGGTATCCCTTTCTGGGAAGTGTGCAGCAGACGAAGAACGAATCGACAATGTGGACAACCGGGAAGATTGTTTTCAGAATGGGACAGGACTTTTTGTCCTGGTGCAGTCGAAAGCAAAAACTGGCAGGAATTACCGGTTGGTTCCACATAATAGATCGTAACACCACCTCTCGGGAAAGTATCCCAAAGCAGGTTCTGACACTTCGACGGGAGTATCGCGCAAAGGGGTACCCTGACGAATTTTTCGCGGGGGCCCTCCGCAATTTTTCGCGGACGCGGGATGAGTACTGGAAATTGGCGGCAGTAATAGTAGAGATGTCTTAGACTACTTATATAATTCTTTCTTTAGAATAGTCATCTTTTCGGCAGTAAGTGCCTCAGCAGCTACCGACAACCGGCGCTTTGCGCCATTGTCGGAAGCAGCTTCGGGTTGACTGGAATGATGGTGGATCATAGGGTTGGTTGGAAGGAAGGTGGAAAGGGCGGTGGACTATGATGATAATATTTCCTAATTGAAATCCCGTCGAGCGGGTACTGTCTTCTTTGGACTTGTTTCTGCGATAGTTTTGTGATTGCCTGTGTGAATTTCTCACCCATACTAACCGACGGGAAGCCTACGGGGAAGGTAAGGCTGAAAATTGATGTCTGCGGCCACAGGGAACAGGAGATGAGGAGAGATGAGGGACTACAGGCAGCTATTACTGAGGCGCGCAACAGGGCTGAGCGAAGATGCAGGCGTGAAAGAGTAACTGCGGGTATGAGAGTAACAGTCACCTACCATGAAGATGACTCGTCGACTGGGACCACGCCCGGAGAGGTGCAGCGTATTTACCGGGCCTCCGAAGGGGAGTCTGAGATAAGCGGCGTTGAGGCGACTCAGTCCTGGTATGGACTAGAACAGTGGCGACGGGACCACCCGCCAGCAGAGCCTGTAGAAAGCGGCCCGGAGGCCAACTCGCGAAAGGGGGCATGACTAAGAATGCAAGGCAGTTACATGTGAGACGAAAGAGAGAGAGCGGGACCGTGCTTTTTGGGGAAGGGACGAAAGTCACTAGGCCGCGAGATGCAAGGGTCAACGTGCAAGGACAAAGGGCGAGCGGTTACAAGAGAGAGCGATGCAAGCAGTGATGTCCGAGAGAGAGAGGACGAGAGAGAGTACGCGCGGAAGTCAGACACGGACGAGGGAACGGGATCCTCTCCTCTACGTGTTGATGTCACCTTCCTGACTCGTGCAACACGCCGAAGGGTTTTTCTACGTCATTGTCAGCTTACACCATGCTCTCTTCTCTGAGCAGGAGGCTCCGCACGCGCTCCTAGGCTAGTTAGTATGATGTGTTAGTTCCTGGACTAGCAGAGGAGCTCGTGGCAACGTGACCAAGGGCGCTAAGCAGTCACGACCAAGAGAGAGAGAGAGAGAGTTACTTACACGACTCGCTTGGTTGACGTTGGCAACTTCAAGCGAGCTTGACACGTGCTGGCCTAGTGAAGGGGGAGGTGATACGAGCGTCATTTTGTGGTCGAGGTCTCAATCTGTGTCCCTTGCGTGCTCATACGGCTGGTCGACTTGGTTGACGTCGACTGCTTCTTCGCTCGATATGCCCCGCTATTATGGTGGTCTTCACCCCAATCTTGGCGAGGAAGGGACTCGACAACGTTTAGTATGAGGCATCGATGAAGACCTCATCAACCCTCGCGCATGAATTACGAAAGTTTGCGTCTGTCCGCAGCAAGCACGGCTTGTGGGGCATCAGAGCGTCGCTTGACTGTCCTCGAGAGAGCGAGAGGGGTGCGTGATCGCTCGCGGGAGCGAGCGCGAGGCGAACTTGAAGGCTAGCACAAGGAAGGAGGAATGGACTTGCTGATCGGAGCATAAGCGAGGCGCTATGGCATTGGGTATATGACTCACTTGAGAATTGCGCCGAGAGGCCATGTATAACGACAATCAATTGTCCTACTTTTGCACTCCTCTGAGTCAACGTGAGAGGCCTGTGCATGAGGTCACAGTTGATGCTAGCTGCCTCGTGGCCGTGCACTTGTCAGTCATCGAAAGTGTTGCTTGAGAGTTGGATCTTTTGCCGAACTCACGGGTACTGGGGGCATAAACGGGGAACAAGTATGTACTTGGAGTCGGTAATCATTGAGCGATTGAGGCTAAAGTAGGACGCGTGTTATACTTTCACAGGTCTGCGCAAGGGGAAGGGTAAACTGGTCCCTAATGATATCCTCATTTTGGCTCAATGGTTTTTCTTTTTCTTTTTTTTCTTTTCAAGATTAATGTCCGTTCTAATCTTGTGGTGATGGGGATAAGTTGAGCCCTCGGTGAAGAATAAGAGGGCACATCCTGAGTCTTGGGAGGAGAGAAAGTCGTTAAGTACTGCAGCCAAGTGACACTTGTTCGTTGTTTAGTTGCCACCCCCAATCATTCTTGCTGATTCCTAAGACCTTTTGGGGCTAGGCCTGAGACCACGTTTATGATAAGTCACTATGAGCAAGTGATTGAGAGCCCAATTGTGATCCTTGCTACAGCCTACTCTCTATGCTCCAGTTCTCTCTTGATGTGTTCGGGGTGGAGGTTAAAGTAGGAGTGTGGATGAAGGTTGGTGGAGAAGTGGACATATGTCGAGACATGCTTTGAAATAAAATCAGATAAGAGCATTTGTCTTCTCTCTAGCCTTGCTCATCCCCTTTTCTTTAAGCTTCTCCCCCAACGCCTGATGAACTCTTGATAACTATAATTATTGGGAATATACCCCTCTTGCAAAAGAGTGCTTGCTAAGGAATGACAGGGGAAAAGGGCTCTATTCACGCGAGTTGGTGAACTCGCGTGCTATTACTGAGTTATCTGTGCTTGTCGATGGAATCCTAACTGGCTGGTTAAGAAGTGGATGTTAAGAAGGCAGGGTCAACCAAAGACGAGAGGGTGTCCTGACCTGTTCGGTAGAGGTGTGATGTAAGAAGTGGTCTGATGGGTAAAACCCAACGTGTTCTAAGGAAGGTGGCGTATCTACTTGCAAAACACATAATCGATGGAGACTAATAGAGTTTGCGCTGGGTAACAAAAGGGTTTCCACAACATGTCGCTAATCTGCTATTAATTGCTCAATGATTTTGCCTTTTCAGTGAGAAGGGCCTAGGAGCACCATTCACCCCCCCGTGTGTGTGGGATCTTGTTTGCCTTGAGACTCACGCTAACACACAGGCGTGCCGTCTACGACACTGGTTATTGTTAAACAGGGTTTCCCATTGACAGTCCACAGTGCACCAATTAAGCAGAGCGAACCTCGGGCAATGTAGTACAAAGAGCTGGGGTAAGCAGTTAACGGTGTGGTACATGCGACACTTACGTGGTCGCCTCGAGGGTGCCCCTAGCCAGTGAAAACTGATTCAGAAAAGGCGGGTCTCCCTAAACTCTATATTGTCGTAAAGATTAGAAACAAAAGTCTTTCCTGGCCGTGATCCGTGTTAGGCTACAAAGGCAAGCCGTACGTGCTTTGAACCCTGTGTGAGAGGTGTGCGCATATCCCCTCTTTTCTTTTGCACTGCCCTTAAGAGAATGGAGTCTGCAAAGGTTTGATGTTGTGCACCACGAGTGTCTTCCTTTGCATTACTCTGACTAGAGTTAACCGTTGTAGCCGCTAACACCTCGCATCGCATGAGGGTAAAATCAACAGTAAAAAATCATGGATTACACGCGAGCGAAAATTGTCCCCGACGGGACTTTACAACGTATTTAGAATAGCAACAGCCTCTAATGACGCCACTCTCGTCACAGGTGACATGAGACAGATCTCGATAACACCCAGTGTTGCACCCGAACGGGGGTGATCGCGCGATGCTCACTTGAGCAAACTGACGGTCTGTGGACTATTCTTGATCGGAGGTGTAAGGAGAGGGGCTTTATTGGAAAGTACCAACGGAGTAAGAAAGATGGGAAGACATGTAACCAGGGACTGTCGGGCAAACCGGAGTAACGCTCGAAAGAGAGATTCCTCTTGAAAGCATAGTATTCTAACTTTCTGCCCAGACCTCAAAGCTTTCAAAAGACCACTTACCCAGTGGACTTCAACCCTTAGAGAATACTTCAGCGATTCTTGGTCAGGTATTTTCACTGCTCAAATCACGTATGGATCAGTTTCAGACGAAAAGACATAAAAAACACTCGTGCCAATATTAGTGTCTACCCCTGTAAGTAAGCACGATTCAGCCAACTCTAGTGAGTAAGTCAGTGCTGAGCACCCAACTGAGCCTCCTCAAGTCAGCCGTCACTTGGCTGATCAGATATATACTCGGCCTGCACCGAAGTTCTCGACAGTTACTGAGCATCCTGGCTAATACCAGCAACCTCGAGTCTGAAAACAGCTTCCTACACTGAGTGTGGAACCCAACACAGCAAGGGTCTTCGGGCTTGAAAGGGATCAGCAGTGGACCTGTTGTGGAGAAGCAGAGGCTAACAATAGCTCTGGGTGAGCTGCCTCTTGTTGTTGCAATGGAAATCAGCAACTTCGACTAACCATCACTCGGTCCTTGTCAACCCGTCACAAGACCAGTAACAACCCATCAACAGCTTGTGGCTTGTTACCCGACAACGTCCAGTTATCTGAGACACTACCAGTGATCTTCAGTCAGAGTTCACTACTACCAACCCCCTTTGTCATCCGGCAGACCCTCGGCAGTCGAGTAAATCAAGGCAAAGGACTGACAGTCAGTGAGCGTCTCGTCGATGGAGTCAGAACCCGAGACCTGTTTGCTGGGTGTTATTCAGCCCTACTGAGGTTGTTAAGCACTCCTACCTTTCCCTGTACTTAGTAAACCTGTGATTAGAGAAAAAGAGAGCATGAAGGACCGGGACGTCCCAGTGATAAAGAACAGATCTAACAGGGATAGAAAGGAAGGATGGGAAGACGAAGCATGCCAGGACATGGAATCGCACAAGCAAACTCAGAGGGAAACTGCGGTCAGAATGGCGGGGGAAAGAAAGTTTATTGAATACGTGCTCTACTTCTATGATTGTAATGGCAAGCTGCACAGCACCGGTAGTTGTTAGAGACGGTGGAGAGGGCTAGAGCATGTCTCAAGTGAGCGCACGGCCGTTCGAAATCTCCTTCTAAAAATTCCCATCAGCATCCTAAACCAGCAAACGTTACCCAGCAATCTGCAACTCGACCCAATGTTTTCAACAGTCAAGTGACCAGCATTCTGTGACCTACCAACTCAACAACATCCAGCCATTCGAGTTACTCGGAAGTCTTGGTTACAGATCCAATCAGCACTCAGTCACTATCATCTCTCACAAGAGATCACTGTCAGTCGGTCAGAATTTTTCATCCAAAGGTACGAGGGTCATTGCATGGGTCCTGGAGACCAACTCACGCCAGTGTGTACATGTCATGCATCGTCCTTGCACACAACGATCAAAAGTCTCACACAATAGACAAAGGTAGATGAGAAGAGAACCGAGTTTCACCCCTTATATTAACAAAAATATGATTACAAAGAGTTTCATAGTTCCCTGAGTCCAGCGCTCAACAGCGCAATGTCRATTCAGCATCAACTCATCAACATGACTTCCAATACATCAGCGCTACTCCTGCAGATTGTCTCCAAGTCATCAATGTGGTCACTACTCATCAGCGCCACTTCTGCAGTTCAAATCCAACTCAGGTAAGTATCTTCCATAGCCACACCTTGAATGAACACTCTCTGCCTTGGTCCCTTCCTCCTACGATGCATACACACTCTTCTCTCGCAAGGATCTACTCTGAATGCTACTCATAGCTGTCTACTACTAACWCTCTACTACWAGYACTAACTCGCTGGGCARCTATGGCTGCATCACTTCCAGCGCACAGGCTTCTTCCCTCACTCAGCGCATCTTCATCCTCCAGCGCTGCTCCTCCTGGCTTAGCGCACAAGTGCACCAGCACTTCCACGCAGAAATGGCCAGTGGAGATCTGGCGAGGAATGAGGCTGGCTGTTGCCTTTATAGTGCTGGCCTCTCCTCGCTGGGTCTGCATTGGCTCAGTTTGCCTTTCCTTCGTCCCAGACCCTGCATTGCATGTGTCCCAGTACAGTCCCAATGAAGTTCAACTGCTGCTGAGGCCTCTCGGCCTAGATTTGGACTTGAAAGTCTGGATCTGGACTGTCCCCTTGACTTAGACCAGAACTGGGACTTTACCTATGGACTTACTTTCGAATAGGCACATCTTTAGACGAACAGACACACTCACTGCCTGAACAGACACTCCCAAGGTGTGAATAGACACTCTTCTTTGCACGAACAGGTGCACTGACTGCACGCACAGACACACCCCATGCCGAACAGACATGAAGTGCACATCTCCTGGTGAACAGGTAAGTCTCTTGACAATGCCCTTTGCTTTAGATTTAGATGTGCCTGTTGATAGAGAACTTGACCTTTGACCTGCTTTCACGTTTTGAGCCATGGCAAGATACCCTTTCTCGCTGCTTTACCTTTACAAGGCCTGAGGCCTGCATCGGGTAAAGACCCTTTTAGTCATAGTCAACACCCAGCAATTACACATGAGTGCAGTTCAGTCGTCCTCAGTCCAGGAGGTTGTTCTGGCCGGCCTCAACAGGATTGCCTCAAACGATGCTTTTCAAAACCGGTACGTCAGTGCAGTCGGCTTCAAACAAGGGGATCTATCTATCTACACACTGAGTTTGCGGGAGGTACCATCCATGACTCGAGGGTTTATTTGAAGAAGGGTAAAAAACCCATGAGCACTTTGACTCGGTCTGGATCTCGGCAGCCACATACCTTGAGCGGAAGGAGAGAGAGCTAGATAAGAGTGGAGTGAAGCTGATTCGTAGCTTCGAACCGAAGCTCTACACAGACTACCTCAAGCCTCCAGTTCCCTTTACTCTCACTTACGGTTCTTATTGGGGTGATCTGGTGGATTTGGCCAAGAGGTACATTTCACCTGCAGCAATCGATTATGAGGCGGTGACTGAAACATCAGAGTTCCAACATCTCAGACGAGAGATCTTCTCTCAACCATAGCTCCCTGCACTATGGGAGGAGTTTGGTGCTATGGTTGACTTCCGAATCATGGGACTTGGTTGGAAATGCTCTGAACTTGCGGGCTTTCAGTGGCTCCATGTTCAGAGGCCACAATCTCAGGAGGTAAAGGGGCGTGGTTCAAGGCACAGGAAACACACAACAAAATGAGAGGTTAAGTGTACGACCCAGAGGGATGAGTGAGGACTCTTCACTAGTGCTGGTCATGCTCTTTATGTGCACTCTCTGAGATTATTACGAGTTCTCACTCTTCCCTCACTTATTCTTGCCATCGCTCGAGTCAGTCAGTCCTGCTTTATTTGCATCGACTATGCTTGATGATTATGCTTCTTGATTGACATCGCTCGAGTCAGTCAGGCAATTCTAAAAATCAGAAAATTCCCAAAATTGCATGGTAACCGCGGACCCGGACACCGAACACTTCCGGACTGTCTTCCGGACCAGTGTCTGGACCGGTCCGGACTGTCCGGTGATCCGGACATCGCCGGACACCGGACATCACCGGACACCGGACAGTCCGGACCGGTCCCCGGGGTGCAAAAATGTCCGGACCCAAAAAAAAAAAAAAAAAACGGGGGTGGGAGGGAGGTTGGGTGGGGGTGTTGGCAGGCACTTACCTGCTTTGCACTCTGTAGTTAAGGCAGCAGAGCACGTCATACTTGCAAGCGAAAGTCGTCAGCGCGTTCCCGTACGTCTGACGGTCCGGACCCGTGCGGCGTACGGGTGTACGGGCGACGAAGAAATACCCCCCACCCCCCACCCCAAAAAAAAAAAGCGCGGGGCTCGAAACGGCAGGTCCAAGGCCCCTTCTGAAAAATGCGGCTGGTGCCGCCAAAAAAATTTTTGGGCCTGCGCTGAAGCCCAAACCGCCCTGGGGTTTCGAAATTTGAAACCCCCGCTGAAAGGCATTTCCCACCTCCTCCAGTTGGATTTCCCGCCTCGCTTCAGTCGTGGTTCCCTCCATCGCCGTCCGCCACCCTGCTGCGCCCATCGCCACCTTGCCTGCCATCGTAGAGGAGGTGCATCGTTGCTGCGGCCATCGAGGAGGTGCATCGCCATCCCGCCACACTGCTTTCCCGACGGTGAGTGTCACCAGCCCCCCCCCCCCCC
>BFEA01000299.1:1774175-1789709 GCA_003427395.1 Chara braunii | reverse complement strand
CTCTCTCTCTCTCTCTCTCCCTGGCAATGCAAAGAAAAAAAACAGACGACAGCAAAGAAAAAAAACAGACGACAACAACGGCATCTCTCTCTCTCTCTCTCTCTCTCTCTCTCTCTCTCTCTCTCTCTCTCTCTCTCTCACAGAAAAAGGCTATTTTTACCTTATCCTTCAGAAAAAAAGCAATGTTTTCCTATCCTTCAAGAAAAGAAAACTACCTTACCCTTCTGAAAAAGAAAACACTACTTTTTCCTATCCTTCATAAAAAAAGGGATATTTCAGAACAAGCTTCGAGTTCACATAGGGAGTGACTGTAACAGCTGCTCAAAGGTGGAACACACTAGAAACGTACCGGCACATATTTCACTGAGTGAGGCCGCACCTGCTCAGGCTCTTCTTCTCTGTTTCCTGTGCCCCATCATTTGCCAACAGGCATGCAGAACTAAGTGCAGACACGAAGAGCTAGAAAGGCAAGACAGTGAAGGGACAAAAGCCAAGGGGAACAGACAAATAAAGGAGACAAGGTTGGCAGGGAGCAAGCGAGAGAGCGAGAGAGCCAGAGAGAGGCCTTACACCCGAATAGACCACCAGGTCCTTAACGGTGTATGTAGACTGCAAGTCGCCCCAAATACATCAGCCATATTGACCGGGCGTTCTATTCGGGTGAAGACGGTAGTTGCAGACTAGTTGCACAATAGTTGCACAGTAGTTGCACAGTAATTGCACAGTAGTTGCACAAAACACAACAAGGGCCGGGATTGCCACTGGGGATCTTCGTCCGGGAGCACTGCTTTTTTTTTTCATGTTCTTTTTTGGGGAGGGTTACTGAATATCTGTATTATGTCGAGACTTTTTTCAGGTTTTTTTTTTTTGGGGGGGGGGGGGGGGGGGGGGGGGGGGGGGGGGGGTGAGGGACTTCTTCAGTTTCACGGCTCTCACTGGATTTATTGTCAATGGATTTAAAATTTGAAAACCATCAAGAATGGATCCCATGCTCCTCCTTTTGCAGCTTATCCAGTCAAAGCTGCTGTCAAACTGAAATTCATCTCCACATATTCCGTAATTTTGTTTAAATTGTTTAGTAATAAGACATACAAGTGATATAATAATAATGTCCAAATCATTATGGATGAAAGTTATCATAAAAGAACGAAAATTCAATAATGAATACCAACAAATGCGACCCTGGAAGAGACGTACGAACAAGCAGCATTAGGAATACGCAAGCATAAACACTGTCAGGCTGGGGCATATAGAATCCAGTGTCATCACTATCATCATCGCCTATCATCATCAGCGTATATCATCATCATCATCATATCATCATCTATAATCAATCATATATCATCATCACCTATCATCTATGATCATCATCGTCATCATCATCGTCATCATCATCATCATCATCATCGTCATCATCATCGTCATCGTCTATCACCATCATCATCGCCATCATAACACTATCGTATCATCATCTGTCATCATCATCATCATCATCATCAATCATCATCAAACATCATCAATCATCCTCAATCGTCATCATTAGATCATCATATTATCATCTGCCATCATTACATCATCATCTGTCATCATCATCATCATCATCATCATCATCATCATCATCGTCATTTCATCAACTGTTATTTATCACCATTTATCTTCATCAGATCATCATCAGATCATCATCTATCATCAGCTATCATCATCAGCAGCAGCAGCAGCAGCAGCAGCAGAAGCCCCATTAGAAGCTACCTTCTTGGGGGCAATTCCTGGTCTGAGTAGGCATATCCTCGAAAACCCTAAACCCCAACTCTCCATATCCTCAGACAGAGCGCGGGATGACAGAAGAGGGAGGGTAAGCTGAAAAGGGAGAAAGAAAAGAGGATCAAACACCGACGAGGTCGAGGAGCAGTAGACGGAGACGAAGAGAAGGAAAGAACCCAAACCATATGCGTCAAGAACGCCTTGTAGACATCATTAAGCAATTGTAAACATCGAGCTATTCGCCGCCATTTTAAAAAAATGGAAAGGAGAAGGAAACGAGGAGGAACGCACGTAGATTATATAGCCGATAGCCGATAGCCAATAGCCAATAGCCAATAGCCAATAGCCAATGGCTGATAGCTATAACCGGCAATCGTTGTACACAATCCGAAAGCAGAAGGAAACGAGGAGGAACGCACGTAAATACGGAAGAGGACTGAGCGAGGAAAGAGAAGGGGGTGTTTGCGGGGGGGAGGAGGAGGAAGGAGGAAATGAGGTGTGGTCAACCGACCGCGCCTGCCTCTGAGAATGTCCTTCCTTCCTTCCTCCCTGTTGTCCACTCCGCACTACCGTCTTTCCCCGAACATAACGCACCCTCATTATGGCAGTATCGGACCCGAAAGATAGCTTGCGTACATTCATTACTAGGGTGCGTTATGTTCGGGGGAATAATCCAGTAGCGCGATAAAAATCCAGCGAGAGAAAGGGGAGGAGGGGACTGTGGATATCCCCGCCAAATGTCCAAACAGAGAAACATAGTTGGCAAGAAGAGAGTTGGCGGGAAGAACGGAGAGGCGACGAGACAGTTGGCGGGAAGAACGGAGACGGGAAGAGACAGCTGGCGGGAAGAACGGAGAGGAGAAGAGACAGTTGGCGGGAAGAACGGAGAGGGGAAGAGACAGTCGGCGGGGAGAACGGAGAGGGTAAGAGACAGTTGGCGGGAAGAATGGAGAGTCTTTTTTTTTTTTTTTTTTTTTTTGAGAGGACCAGGTTTTCGATGACACTGCTTCTGTCCGACAAAGGAAGAAAGGAAGGAAGGGCGCGGGACCGGGGGGGGGGAGGAGGGGGAGCGCGCGACGGATAAATTGGGCGACGGAGAGAAAGGAAGGGAGGGAGGGAAGCGGCGAGATCGTCATGACCCAGATTAGGGAGAAAAAAAAAAAAAAAACATCGACGGAGAGGCGGCAGCAGCAGCAGCAGCAGCAGCAGGAGAGGAGACGGCACGGAGGAAGACTGAGGCACAAAAAGGAATGGCAGGCATCGAGGAGCGAGGGGGTCGATTACCCTCTTCACCCGAATAGAACGCACATCGTACAGTCATGATGGCGGTATTCAGCGATAATGACCGGGCGTTCTATTCGGATAAAGAGGGTTTAGGGGAGAAAAGGCGGGAAAGGAGAGGGGGAGAGGAGGAGAGGGGGGGGGGGCAGGAAGGACAAATGAAAAGAACGGGGAAGAAGAAGAGGAGGAGGAGACGGCATGCACAGCTGCTTGTATGCATACTCACAACCTTCTTCTTCTTCTTCTTCTTCTTCTTCTTCTTCTTCTTCTACCACGGGATCTGGCTGTAATCGCGGCCAGATGCATTTTCAAAAGTCCTAGTTTGAGTATGCAACTCCACTCCCCTCTCTCTCCTTCCCCCCTCCCAAAAGAGAAAAAGAAAGGGGCGGTAATTGTGGTTTGGAAGTGGTCGAGTCCCGGGGGGATGGATCCAAGTCCCAGGTTGAGCTTTGCCATCGAGCTTCAGTGCTCGAACTAAACATTTAGAAGAATCAGAAAACATAGCTATATACTTGGGAGGTGAGAGAGAGAGAGAGAGAGAGAGAGAGAGCATGTCCTACAAATAAGATGATACGATGATAAGATGTGATATGCTCTCGTACCGGCTGCCGACGCTGGAACAGGCGTCAGTGGGACCCATTTATAGACCTGGATCCTGTCCGTGGCTCCAGACCTGGCCCATTTTTTTTGCCATTTGCGAACCCGCCCTGTAAAGACCGTCACTGGACCATGCCGCGTCGACGATCGGCTACCCATTCGTGTTGTACCGGTGTCCATCTCTGGAGATGGAGATCTAGCGCAGTTGCGCTGCCCTTCCTTAACTCTTCTTCCTCCTTTGTCTCTTCCTGCTCCTTTCTCTCCTCCTCCTTCGTCTTACTCTTCCTTCTATTTCTTCTTAGGTTTTCCGACACCCGTGTGTTTCTTCCTGGCTGATTCTCCTCTTTCCGCCGCCTGCTCGTTCTTCCCTTCCCTATTCGGCGGTTGCCCTCCTCTACTTCCCCGCAAAACTTCCTCCACCATTCATATTTATTTTCCTCTACTCGATCTTCCTCCTCCCTCCTCCTATACGCAACTCCCTCTCTCCTTGTGACTCTTTTTGTCTTTGCGATTCTCTTCTTCTTCTCCTTCTTCTTCTTCTACATTCTTCTCCTCCCGCCGCAACTTCTTCTTCTTCTTCTTCTTCTTTTTCTTCTTCTTCTTCTTCGTCGTCGTCGTCGTCGTCGTCGTTCCCCAGAACTCCTTGGTCTTCTTCTTTACGCCGACCAACACCTTCTTCTGCTGCTGCTGCTTATTTGTCGTCTTCTTCTTCTTCGTTCTCTTTCGCCTTTGGCTCCCTTCTTTTCCTTCTCTTTCTGCTTCTCCTCCCTTTTCTCCTCCTCTTGCCCCCGCTCTCCTGTGTTGGTGGTTACTGAGTGCGGGGCAACGGGTGGTACTCGTTTCACCTTCGAACTGACCGGCGCCAGGTAAAATCAAGGCATACTCACGCGGGGACCTAAAGTCGCAAATATATATTTGAGGCGTTTGACACTCACACCGGTTGACTCTGTCCACAAAGGACTTAGCGGCCCTGCCATTCGCACCTCGTGAAAAATATATAGAGTGTTTGGTTTTTTCTTGGCTCAAATAACACGCACGGCTGTTTTGCTCATGGAGAAAGAAAAAATCGAGAAGGTAATTTGAGATCACCTCTGGAGGAGGTAGGGTCCTCCCACGGGCCCGCAGGTTGCTGACAAACGGGACACGAAAAAGTACATTTGGGTAGCGGGCCTCTCCAATGTGACCCGAAAACTGCCTCAAATTTTGGGCCACATTTCCTCAATACGGCCCTTCCCATTTTCCCATTTTTTTGGGAATTTGGGTACCTAGTGTGAGCGTGCCCTAACACATTCTACAGAACAAGGCTTATCCGCTAACCACCAAGGGACCAGGCCGGTTGCGCCTTGTCCAGTTGCTATCCTATTCAGACCACAGCCATTTGGATACGACCATCTTCCCTTCCAGTGTTACCACTGCCAAACGGTTCTTCTTAGCTCACGCCCGAAGGAACCACAGTCGGGCCTTGACACGCTCCGCTTCTTCTGAGGCCAGAACTTTCCTCCTCCAATCCACATTGATCATGTGGCGGATAGTGGCTTTCATTCCTGACTTCAGGGCTATATCCGAGACGTACCTTCTACTAAACAAAATCGAGTTCCTTTCTTTCCGAATCCACCATACTGCTGTCGCCCGGATAGTCACTGCCACATACCCCCACCCCTTATTGTACGAGAGTGACGGAGGTAGTTTGCCCGTGAGGGCCCAGTCCAGGTCCCATGTGACCTCTGTTGGGCCCCCCATTGCTTTCCAGTGATAAGCCCACCACTGCCAGATTCTCCTCGAGAGGGGGCATGTGCCCCATAAATGTAACGAGTCTTCAATTCCTCGATGGCATCTGACACATCTGGTATCCACCTCCATCCCTCTCTGAAACAGTGCCATTGCATCTAGTGGTGCCGCGTGAGTAATCAGCCAAATAATCGTTGAGCACTTGGTACTGGGTAAACTTCGGCAGACCTTCCACATGTCCTGGTAGTAAGTCACCGTTAGTTCAGTACTTGTTGGGGCGCGTGGATGTGCCGCCTGAATACTTAATGTTGAGCTGCCCAGGCTTCGCTTTAACTGTATTCCTAACCGCGAAGAGTATTGATGGAGTTTCGACCTCCCTCTAGCTCTTGGCCAACCGTACAGACCGATGTCGATACGCATCTGTCTTATAGGAGTTCCATCCATGTATACAACCGGTTGGGTAGGGCCCCGTGCGGAAAAACTCAGATGCACCCGGATTTCTTCCATCTTGCAGCGACCTTGAAAGACCCGTACTCCCTTGAACTTCAAAGAGTCGCGTTTGCGCCCATCCTTCTCTTCTCTTTCTCACTCTTCCACCTGATCCTAGCTCGACTGCTTATGATATTTTTCTTTGTCACCCACCGAGAGGAGTGGGCGGGCCTACCGTCGAATTTGTACCTGTCATCATGTGTTTCCATTCGACAGGAATTGCTGCGATGATCTCCAGTCTCCTGGCTTCCACATGCCAAAGTCTCCCCAAACTCACCCGCAGTGTTGCTGCTGTCTTCCAGTCCGACTGTTGTTCGTCCCACAAGTCCTCTATCCGTAGCACTCCTCTCTCCACCCATGCTCTGCCGAAGTTCCCCTGGCTTGAAATCTGGAATATTGTACCGTCTGCCTTCTTAATCCACGGTTTTTCGAATATACCTCAACACCTCTTCCTTTGTGCGAGGTTCCCTTTAAAAGACTTGGGGTAAGGGACTTCCATGCCCGTAGCACTCCGCCCCAAAATATTGATTTCACTGTGCGGCGTTGGTAGGGCTAGGGTCAAGAGCAGCCACACGTTCTCACCTCTGTTTAAATCCCATTCTTTCGCAAATATATATTCGGCGAGAGCCACCCAACTGCGTTTGTCTGTATCCATAGCAGCCTTCACAGGCCACTTACACAGTAGGGTTGAATTTTGGCGTTCTGGGTCCAAGAGACCGGGACCGCCTTCTCCCTTGTGGCTGACAGCTTGTCCCATGCAAGTTTCGACATGAAACCATGTTGTTCTTTTGCATCAGGTTTCCATATGAGCCTTGTTGCAGATCTTTTAATACCTCTCGTGGTGTTCTTACTCATTTGCCTCATTGATCGGGCATATCACAACTGGGAGAAGACTGTCGCGTTAAGGATCAGAGCTCTCCCGAATAGAGACAGACCATACACGTCCTTCCAAGTCTGAATCCGCCGTTCGACCCGCTCCACCAAAAGTTTGTCTTGCACATCGCCGCAATTTCTAAGGGAAACCTGAACACCCAAGAATCTTTCAGAACAGTCTGCTGGGAGGCTCTTCATACCCAAGTCCACACATAATGAGTATTGGTTGGGCACAAAAAAATACAGATTTTAACCAATTTACCTGTGCCTCACATAAATCACAATAATCTCCTAGAATGTTTGTAACTGTCGCCAGAGATTCTAGTGTGTTCCGTGTTACCACTGTCAAATCGTCTGCTAAAGCGCTGCCCTTAAACTGAATATGACCACACACTCTCTAGTCTTCCACTTATGGATTGTTCCTAACATTGTTTAACAGGACATCCATCTGTAGGACAAACAGTAGTGGTGCCAATAGGCAGCCTTGTCGCAGCGAATGGGTCAGCGGGAAGGCTGCTGAAATTTTTCCGTTTATCATGACTGAGGCGGTAGCCTGGAAGTACATTGCCTTCACCCAGAGACAGAATTGTGGACCGAAACACATGTGCTTCAAGGTTGTTAAAACGAAGGCCCAACTTACTCGGTCGTACGCTTTCTCTAGGTCTAGCAAAAGAATCGCCATGTCAAGATTCTCTTCTACAATTTCTTTTATTGACTCGTCCACAGTTACAATGTTATCCAGAATAGATTTACCATTGACAAAGGCGCCTTTATCAATTCCCACTAAACCGCGTAGGTGATCCACCAGTCTGATGGTCAGTGTTTTGGCCAAGAATTTATACCCCGTGTTTAACAGAGATATGAGGCGTCAATTCTGAATGTTACTTTTGTCCCCTTTCTTAAACATGAGTGCAATTATCCCCTTGGTCATGCATGCGGGCAACTATATTCCTAATAAGATCTCGTTATATATTTCTACCAAATCAGAACATAACAGGTTCCAGCAGGATAGGAAAAATTCAACAGGTAGCCCACCTTCCCCTGGCGCTTTCTCGCCATTTGGCTGGCGGCATGAGTGAGCTCCTCCTTGGTAACCGGCCTGTCCAGGGCCAAGCGTCCTTGATTTGAAGGTCTGGCTTCCATATTAGCCGAGAAGGCAGATGACTTAGTCAGATTCCTGTTCGCCTCTTCCGCTGGTTTGCGGGAGGTCAAAATATCTCTAAAGTATACACATGCATACTCACACATATCATTTGTTTCCATACTTTTCCGCAGGCTGGGGTCAAAAGGGTGAGTCAATTCTTTCATGATTCTTTGCTGGGAGGTTTATCGATTAACAAGTACGAATGTTTTTTTGGACATCCTGTCTAACTTCTCCATGCCCTTTATCTTACACCACTCCTGCCTAATTCTCTGCTTGTTCAATTGAATGGCTTCTCATTTTTCCAACCAACGGACCCTTTCCCTTGCCCAGAAGATGTCTAAAACTAGGTGAGCTCCCATTGATGCCTCCGCCTCTTCAATCCTCTCCTTACACTCCGGTTCTTCTTTATTCTTAAAGAGAGCTTTCATGATTGAAATGACGACCATTCCTTTGGATATGATCCGCAGTCCGGATGTCAGCCACTCGCCTTTGGTTGGGAATTGGTCTTTGGTTGATTGCCATGCCTCGTTTAGTTGTTGGATCCAACACATCACCCCGGGATCTTTCAGATTATCTGTATTCAATCTAAAGAAGTCTCTTTCCTTGCGAGCAAGCAGGGGGTAGTGATTTGGAAGAGGATCCACTACCGTGTCTATTGAAAGCAGCGAGTCCCAAGTCGATGCCCTTACAAACATCATATCCAATCGGCGTTGTTTCCTTGACACGGTTGTTCTCCTGCTCGCAGGGTGCCGGGTAAAGCCATACTCCTCTGGGTGAGTAGCCTGATATGCATCAATGTCCTTGTCCCTCTAATATTACCAGCAAAAGTTTAGCGTCGGAACGGATCGGTCTGACTTCCAACGTATCGAGCCCTGGGTTCAATACCGCGTTCCAATCCCCTACCATGACAAGATTATCTACGTCTGGTACCATGTCTGCCAAATCTGCAAAAAAACGCAGTCTCTCCTGCCGCTCAGACAGGGCGTACACACTCATGAAAGCCCACATTTCGTCCCCTATTATGCCTTTAACCCAGACCCAGTGACCCCAGTTATCGAAACATTCATCTACCCACTCAAAATCTAGATCCCTGTGGATTAGGATCGCCGACCCCCCTCTGGTTACGTCCGCAGGTGCCCACAGCTGTGGGTCGTCCCACCACCGACGAAGTTCAACAATTTTCAGTGCGTTCAACTTCGTTTCCTGCAGGCAAATATCTTGAGCGCGTTGTCAGTGTATCCAAGATTTCAGTCTACAACGCTTATTTCTCCCATTTTTATCTACTAGGCCCCTAACATTCCAGGATGCCACCGAGAAGTTACTCATGGGGCTGGGACATGGTCTGAATGCTTAGGGATGTGACCATTGCCTTTGGGTGCCGCCTGGGTTTTCCTTTGTCCAACTTCCTTGGACTTGGTCCCACGCGAGACCCAAGGTGAGGTGAGACTGTCCCTGAAGAACAGGGAGGACAAATTCCTCCCTTTCAACTTTTTGTTGCATTCTGCAACAAACTCTGCAGGTAAACTCCGTGCGAGATTTGGGTTATCTGTTCGATCAAACTAATGCCCAGAGGCCCACGCCACTCCCTCTTTTTCTAAGACTGGTATGCATCTGGCGGGAGACGTAAGTCCACAAAGGGAACGTACAACCTGTAGCATTGGCCTGAAAGGTCCTGTCGAACTGCTCTTCCAATAGTTATATTAGGAACAACTCTGCATGGGAAACGGTTCTTCAACAGTTGCTTCATGCAATTTAGGATCGGTTCATTGTCAGGGGGCAGTTCCGTAGGAAAGGAGGTCATATATAGTCCATTGTCCCCTGAATCGTGGCACAGAATGAGGGCGCCTCTTGCGTCCGGTACACAGATCATCGGGACGATCCGTTTCAAGGAGTTGCCTGCGTCTTTAGTGACCGACATCATCCCTGTCTTAGGCTCTAGGCCGGGGTTTATATTTTGACTGTGGCTTGCATACCACAGCGTTTCTGAAGCCGGGAGAACTGATGACGCCGAAGATTCGCCTTCTGAAAAACTTAACGACCTGGATGATTTCTCCCCTTCCAAATCTTCGACTTGGGTTTTTCGTTGCTTGGTCGGGCATTTGTGCCCTCTTAAGTTGAGGTCTGCCATGGCGTTCTGTGCCATGTCCATCCTCGTTTGTCGGTCTTGGTAGGGAACATGTACATCCCCCTCCCCTAGTTTTTTGTCTTTTATTTTCGGAGTCACGCTCAGTCCTTGTGTCGATTGACGTGTATTCCATGTGCCCCTTGGATGTTGATTGGGCGATTGGGTCTTTGACGTGGATGCCCCTGAAAAACTTTGTCTGATTGTTGGACCTTGTGCATGGGCGCGTATTGGCGTTCCCGGTGTTGTTCTTGGGGGGGGAGGCTCTGGTTCGTAGGCCGGATTGCTGCGTGTGCTATATAAGTTCATCGGGCCCGGAGACGGATTGTATCCTGACCCGGAATAGGGCCAGACATGTAAAACTTTCCATTGAAAATTCCTTCTCCCATCTGGCCTCCGAACCATGCATGACCCACCCCGAGGTTGAATCCTGGGAAAAATGCGTAGAGGGTCTAAATTGTGCAGTGAAGTACGGGGGGGGCAGACCTCCCGGAGCCGGATGCTGGCACGAGGTGCTTGATTGGATTGTCGGGTGAACTCAGATCGCCCTTGGATGTGTCCCCATTGCGGGGGAGAAAGGAGATTGAAATAGGGGACGACCGACCGAAATGGATGGCCCAGGGACGGCTCCTCTAGGCCCTGCAGCGCCCGAAGGCGTTGATGGAAACGTTCGTCTGCCAGAGCAACAGAAAAAAAAAGTCAGTGAGATGGGCTAGTTTTAATTTGCCATAATCGTCGATAATCAGGGAGCATGACTTCATGTGGTTACAAACAAGTTACAGTGGCCTTAAAATGATTGGGGGGAATTTTTAAATGTTGATCAACACGTTCCAACATGTTTCAACAGGTTTCAACCAATTTCAACAAAATTTCAACTACCCCCAACTTTCTTCGTGTTGCACACTTGTGAGTCGAAAAATAAAAATAAAAAAAATGTATATCAAAACCATAGTGTTATGTACTAGCCATATCCCTATGTACAACATTCCCTCCCCTATCCTCCCTGCCCTCTCTCTACCCTTTTTCTCATGTCGAGTCGAGTAATATTAAAGTGGTCAGTAGGTGCCTACTCTTTGTGCTCAGACACATTGACTCTGTTGTTATTTTGTAGGCACCTACCGAGCTATGTATCACTCTCCCCTTCTCCACCCTCCTTCCTCTCTACCCCTTTTGGAAAATTGAGAGAGACTTATATTGGATGGGTCAGTAGGTACATAGGCTTTGTGGTGAAACACATTGATTCCAAAAAGGTTGCGACTGAGCGGGTCACTTTCTCTCTCTCTCTCTCTCTCTCTCTCTCTCTCTCTCTCTCTCTCTCTCTCTCTCTCTCTCTCTCTCTNTCTCTCTCTCTCTCTCTCTCTCTCTCTCTCTCTCTCTCTCTCTCTCTCTCTCTCTCTCTCTCTCTCTAAAAGAAGGATGGTTGACGGATGGGAGTTGTGTGACATGGGAGGGAAGGACGGAGGTAGGACATGGGTAGGAGTGTCAGAGGTTGATTCTGCTCTTTGTGAATGGAGTCTCGGTGGTGGGCGGCATAGTGTTCCCGCCGTCGACACCCGTCGCTGCCCTCATTCCCGTCAAAGTGTTCCCGCCGTCGATGCCCGTTGCTGCCCGCCTTCGCCGAGGTGCTCGTCGTCGACGCCCTTTGTCAGTGTCCGCCACCGCTGCCCGTCGTCGTCGCTGCCAGTCGTCGTCGATACGTTACCATTGCGCGAAGTGCCACGTGCCAGACTTTTTTTTTTTTTTTTATCTCTCTCCTCCTCCTCCTTTGTCATCCTTTTCCTTTTTTTTATTTTTTTTTCGTCGACATATCACGAAACTGGCAGATCCTTGTCCTCCTCCTCCTCCTCCTCCTCCTCCTCTTCCTTCCCCCTTCGTCTTCTTCTCTCCTCCTTCTTTCTCCTCCTCCTCCTCCCTATTTCATTGGTTTTCTTTATCGGGCGAAGTGCCACGTTGTCGGGAAACCTGGGGAGGGGTCATCTGCAGTTCGCTGAAGCCAAGGGCAACGGCGCCTGTCACTTGCCGCGCCCGCTTCCGAGGTCCTCAGCAACCAGCAGGGAGCAGACTTGGTATTGTCCTGTCTCAATGTCTCTCAAGGTCACCAGCGGGGGCGGTTTGTGTGTGCCTGGACGAAGTTCGATTCTGAACGATCGTCAATACAACCCATGCGCCAATACAAAACTCTATTTATGACGATCAACAAATACAGCTGCGGTTAAAATCCGGCCCCTATTCATTGTGATTAGCAAAGCAACAGCAATTGAAAAATGAGTCCTTGTTCATTGAGATCTGCAAGAATAACAGCAAGTGCAAAGGAATCCCTGCTCATTGAGGTCTGCAAGAGCAACAGTAAGTAAAAACGAGTCCCTGCTCACTTTGATCACCGAGAGTTGCAGCGGAATAAAGCAAGGCCCGACTCAATGGGTTTCAGGAAAAATTACCGTTCAGTCAAAGGGCCAGCCAATCACAGCCCTGAAGAATCTGCCTTTTCTGAGCGGGAACCAGTCAATCAAATGCCAGCCGGGCAGAAAGATACAATTCAAATTTCTAGTAATGTTCCTTTACGGAGGGGGCCCTTGCTCATTGTGCAACTGCTTAATCGCAATCTTGCATGCCCCGTCAACAGTGAGAATGACCGTTTGTCACATCCATGTAAGTGACTGGTCATTTCAGGGGCGGACACATCTCGCTCGAGAGTTGCTGTTATCGTGAACGACGGTTACATTTGGTTCCCTCATTAATGGCTGATCACGCCAACAAAGGGGTGCGTCTGACCCTCACTTTAGTACGAGCGTCCGATCTCACCCACAGCGGGGAAAACGGGGACGATTAATAAATGATACCTGCTGCAGCATAAATAACTGATTTTTTTGCTTCAAGCGGATTGGTTGATACCCCCAACATCGTTAATAGATTGGCCTTCCCACTGGCAAGACTGTTGCCGCTGATAACGGGAGTAAATGGATCGCTCACCTGTGAGAATAAGAGATCCCGACAGCGATCTTAACTGGATCATCGAATCGTCTGGTCAGTTCGAACCTGAATGTACTTGGACACGTACATGTTTAGAAGCACGGTTTGACAAAAGTCGAGAATTCAGTCCCTCTCTTGCTTTCCTGACTGGCTCTATCTTCCCGCACAACTTCTCTGATCTCAACGCGCCCCTCTCTCCGTCACCCTCTCTTTCTCTCTTTCCCCGTCTCTCCCTTTCTTTCCCGCTGTATGAGGCTTTCCCCCAATCTGACTCTCGCTCTCTCCCTTTGGGGCGAGGTTCTACTCACCTCGAACAGAGAATTAAGTTTCGGTAAACTTCACCATAATTCCACAAATATGAACTCAATTCAAGCTTACCTGCAGGCTTCACTCTTCCCCTACCATTGGGAAAGCTCGACTGTGCGGTAATGACAACTTCCCCTAGTAGCATAGATTCAACTGTCAGCACCGTCGATGATCGCTTCCTCAGCGCTCATGTACCATCAACCCGTTCAACCCTCTGACCCACTGTAGCTGCACAGTCCAAGCGGCTAGAGTTCATGGAGCATCAGGTGCGCGCTCACGCATCGTTACATTCAAGTGCTGGTCGAAACGGCCAAAGATACCATGCTGGACGCTCCTCAGGGTCTTCCCCTGCGCCCGAGTGGCGACGATGGCAGGGCACCCCTGGGGCATTTCGTCCTTCACTTCGCTGTTCGCTGCTCTTAACTCCCGTCTCCCTCGTCAAGAGCCCTTAGAACCGCATCTCTCCACCAATCGAAAGTGATACGCCGTGAATACCTCGCACCCTCAGTGCCACCCGCCTGTACTGTTCTCCCCGGCCGCTCACAAGTGCGGACTGGGTATGCCTTTCATGCCTGTCCCCCCTGCCTGTGTCTATCTTCCCATGTCACAGATCTCCTCGCCTGTACTCCCAACCGGGCTGTACAGGAAAGCGGGCGAGCAGAATTCAAACGCGACTGACGTTGGGATGTTTGCCACCGCAAATGAAGGGTCGTGCTTACCATATAGAAAGTTCACTATTTTACGGGATTGCCAGTGGTCACTTCCCTTGAGAAGACTGAGCGCCTTCGGATTCTCTCGCGGGTACACACTTACACACGCCCTGTGTCTCTCTACTCACACTCAGTCTCCCTCTCTCAGTCGGACTCTGTCCTTCTTCTCTCTCTGTCCCTCTCCCTCTCTCTCTCTCTTACTCTCTCGGACTCAGTCTCTCTTCTTTCTCTGTCTCTCTTCGCTGAAGCCCATGGTGCAGCGCGCTCCTTGCCCGCCGCCTTGTCTCCCCTGTAACTACCTCGCGCCGTTCTCCTCCCGACGTTTTGCGGCTCGAGTCAGCGGATCGCCGTGTCCACCTGGCATGCGATCCCACTCTCTTTCCTCCTCTCTCCCCCGACTAACCGCCTAAGCGTCCATGCTTCCACCCCGTGCTTGCACTCATTGCTCGCTCGTCTCCGGTCAACTTCCGGAATGCTGGGTACGCCTGGCATGCATCTTCCAAAAAAAAAAAAAAAAACCCTGGTACCCGTTTGCTTCCCCTATATCCACTGCCTGTGGCCAACTGCCCTGCTTCCACTCGGTCCGCGTCGCAGTCCCTACAGCCCCAATGCACCAGGCCCAGAGAATTTCTTGCCCTCGTCAATCCAGGCCCGGTTATGCCGCCTTGGTCCATTGCGGTAGCTGTTCCAACTGCAAACCAGTGACCAATTTCTAAGCCCAGCAGGTCCGGGCCATGGCGTGCCGTCCCAGGACTGTGTTAGTAGACAACTGGTGCCCATTTCAAGGTCGAAGTACTGAATCGCAGCCAGAATCTGCGCCACGTCACAGGCAACGTGCCTGGCCCTTTTACGGTCTCCGAACCCCAACAGCGGAGGCTGTAGCACTCTGTTTCAGTGTTGTGCCACTATCAATGCAGCGAACTGTGAACTGCAACAGCCCTGAAACAAATCAGAGCGCCGGACCATCAAATTCCAATGTCGAATAGTCCAATACTGTTCCAGTTCGTGTCGATGCCGATCCAATAGTTGTGCCAATCTGCATTAGCGCTCATGCCAATGCTGTCGCGATAATAGTTCCATACCAGTTCCGTTCCAGCAAGCGTTCCAATGCCGGTTTCGAAGAAACGATCCGATTCACCGCCGCCTGCACTATTATCATACCGCTCGGTGTCGAGTGTCGTACCGTGCAACAATGCGTTGTAATAATACCGAGTCTGTCCCGAACCGGAGTACCGTGCCCGAATCGACCCAGCGGTAACACCCAAGCAATGAAGCCCAGTCAAAATAGCACGGTGGTAATCCCGCGCCAGGCATCCATCCCGCACTCACTCACAACACCCGGATTGGAACAATGTGGCGCTTATGCAAATCAGGTAAGTTTAGCAAGTGAAGCGGTAATCTTGATTATCGAAAAATTGAGAGGGTGGTTAGAATCAGGATAAATTAATAATTCGAAATTAAAACCCCTCGCGAATAACCAAGTAAATATTAGTTAATTATCAGATAATCGTGGGTTTCCTCCTCGTTTTATTATTTTTAATTATTTTCGTTAT
>BFEA01000299.1:1744891-1762033 GCA_003427395.1 Chara braunii | reverse complement strand
GGGATGGGGTTAAGCGAAGTATCTCCCGAATCACAAAGTCGAAATAAAGTCGACTCCCCTTTCTTGTAGAATTTTAGATAATTATTTTGATTTTTTAAATTAATTTTAAATGACAAATTATTACTTAAAACAAATTTACAACTTAAATTATTTAATAAAACAAAATTCCCAATATTTATTATTTTCAATTTGGTCAACTAGATTTATACAAAATTTTCTCATCACCGGTCGGATAGGAAGACTTGTATCCGCCCGGCTACGCACCGCCCTTCCCTAACCTAGGGTTAGGGTTTTACCCTAATTAGGTTTTCCCCCAATTAGGGTTTTAGGGTTTTGCGCGCCACCGCACGCCACCACGTCCAACTTCTCAAGGCAGGTCCTCCTCCTCCTTTCATCTTCTTGTCTCCTCCTCCTCCTCCACCTCCCTTCGTCTTCTTCTCTCCTCTTCCTCCTCCTCGTTTGTCCTCCTCCTTCTCCTCCTTGTTTCTTCTCCTCCTCCTCCTCCTCTTCTTCGTCCTTTGTCATTTTTTTTTATTTTTTTTTTCGTCAATGCAACTCAAAATCGGCAGGTCCTCCTCCTCCTCCTCCTCCTCCTCCTCATTCTCCTCCTCCTCATCTCTCTCCTCCTCCCCCTCCCTTCTTCTTCTCTCCTCCTCCTCCTCCTTCTCCCCCTCCCTTCGTCTTCTTCTCTCCTCCTCCTCATCCTTTCTCCTCCTCCTCGTCCTCTTCCTCCTTCGTTATTTTTTTTTTTTTTTTATTTCCCGTCAATGCACTTCAAAATCAGCAGGTCCTCCTCCTCCTCCTCCTCCTCCTCCTCCTTTCATCTTTTTGTGTCCTCCTCCTCCTCATCATCATCATCTCTTTCCTCTTCCCCCTCCCTTCTTCTTCTCTCCTCCTCCTCCTCCTCTTCCTCCTTCTTCGTCATCTTTTTTTATTTTTTATTTTTTTCCCGTCAACGCAACTCAAAATCGGCAGGTCCTCCTCCTCCTCCTATCATCTTCTTGTCTCCTCCTCCTCCTCCTCCTCCTCTTCCTCCTCCGTCATCTTTTTTTTTTTTCCCGTCAACGCAACTCAAAAGCGGCAGGTCTTCCTCCTCCTCCTCCTTTCATCTTGTTGTCTCCTCCTCCTCCTCCTCCTCCTCCTTCTCCTCCTCCTCATCTCTCTCCTCCTCCCCCTCCCTTCTTCTTCTCTCCTCCTCCTCCTCCTCCCCCTCCCTTCGTCTTCTTCTCTCCTCCTCCTCTTCCTCCTTTCTCCTCCTCCTCCTCCTCTTCCTCCTCCTTCGTTATCTTTTTTTTTTTGTTTTCTCCGTCAACGCACTTCAGAATCGGCAGGTCCTCCTCCTCCTCCTTTCATCTTCTTGTCTCCTCCTCCTCCTCCTCCTCCTCATCTCTTTCCTCCTCCCCCTACCTTCTTCTTCTCTCCTCGTCCTCCTTCTCCACCTCCCTTCGTCTTTCTTCTCTCCTCCTCCTCCTCGTTTTTCGTCCTCCTCCTCCTCTTCTTCCACTTCCTTAGTGATATATATATATATATATATATATATATATATATATATATATATATTTCCGTCAACGCAACTCAAAATCGGCAGGTCCTCCTCCTCCTCCTTTCGTCTTCTTGTCTCCTTTCTCCTCCTCGTCATCTCTATCCTCGTCCCCCTCGCTTCTTCTTCTTCTCTCCTCCTTCCTCCCCCTTCGTCTTCTTCTCCCCTCCTCCTCCTCCTCCTCCTCCTTTTGGCTCGTCTGGTTTTGCCGGACGGACCCCCCCCCCCCCATCATCCGTCTGGCCCGGTCCGTCTGGGCCGGACGTCGGCCTAACCCAGGTAGGACTCCTTTTTTATTTGTATTTTTTTTTTCCCTTATTTTTCCTGTTTTTTCTGTTTTTTAATTTTTTTTTTTGGGTGAGGAGCGATCCTTTTTCTTTTGGGGAATGCAAGTCGCATTGAAGGGCGTAGCTCAGGGGCATGGTCCCACTAGCAACCGGATAGGATAGAAAAGAGTTTGTGTGGCAGTTGAGTGACCCAAATCCTGCCGTGCAGTATTGGTGATCCCACGGTCAGTATTTTACATGTATTACCCAAAAAAGTAAGGAGATCTTGATTCCCCTCCTCCTCTCCTTAACACTGGGCATGCCCGTGCAAAGAAAGCTTCCCGCCAGAATCTTTTCAATCGGTTGGGGTGTGGCCAACCCCAAAAGAGGGTGGGGTCGGCCATAGGCCCACTAGATAGAAGATTTTCAGTATTTTACTTGCTGTTGTGCAATTATCTCATTGGGTGGAGCCCTCCTCCAATCACGGAGTATATGGAGGGTGTCAAGATCACTGCTGACAGAAGTCGAGTTTATTCCAGAAAAAAAGTGGCAGTTATTTGTTCACTGTTGTCGAAACTACCACCATCAGATCATCTGTGATCTGATGGCTAGGAAGCACTCTGCCGTGATTTCCGGTGGCAGGTCTCTGTTTTTTTTTTTTTTTTTTTCCTTTTTCCTGTTTTTTCAGCTCAGAAATTCGTAATGAACCTGTCAAGCCGCTGCCACTCAGTGTCACACACTGGATAGGCCACATTCCTATGCGACTGCGAATGGGACCCCGCCCCAGCTGGTACACCCATGACATCTTGAAATATTGAATCCACATATGAATCAAATAAATAGAATAGGGATTAAAAAAAAAAAAAAAGCTCTTGAATCTGGACGTGTTTTCACCAGAGATGCCAAGAAGCAGCGAAATCTCCATTTTTTGCACCTCTCCACAAACACGTTCAGATCCAGGGGTGCAATCCAATCCTCTTTGCTAGTGGGACCTCTTCCTAGGCTGTCGCCCTGTTTTTTTTTTTTTTTTTTTTTTTTTTTTTTTTTTTTTTTTTAATATGCAGTATATTTCATAAGGGCAAAACGAGGCCAGAAATTCCTCAACATTTCAACCGGGAGGTAACTGGGACTAAAACCGAGCTTGTGCCTTTGCTGGACCCAAAGCCAACTTCTGCCTTTGTTGGAAACCGGTTCCAGCGTTCCTGAGCTGCTAACTATTTAAAGTAAAAAAAGGGTTAACTTGGACAATGAAAAATAGCAACCAGCAGAAAGGGAAGAAAAGTACACAACACAGTAGAAAATTTCTGAGACTATTTGTGTCTTGCTTACGAAATGTTTGTGTCGTGCTTGCTCGCTCACTCAGTCTCTTCGTGGGAGGATCATCTATGTTTTCCGCTTTCCTGCTTCTATGTAAATTGTAGTTCAATATGGATTGGGAGAATGACCTAGTGTACATGCGCATCAATGGGTGTGGAAGTAAGTGTGGTATTCGTATCTGTATAAATATGCAAGAATAACTGTATAAATATCTCCTCTGGCCGTTTTCCCCGTTGCTTTTGCGATCTCCAACCTGGCAGTCCGATTTTCTGAAGTTAATGGTTGCTCATGACGTGGTTGTTACTCACATTCTGCTCTTTGTGTTGTCTAATAATTGGGGGAATCAGGTGAGAAAATGTGAAGGACACGAGCGTTTGCAAGTGTGGTGAGTGTGCACATTGGGAAGATAGTCAAGGATATCAGCAGCAACGAAAGAAAGAGAGTTGTTGTTGTGCTCTGAAATCTGAGTATCAGGTATCTGAACAGACAGGCACGTGACATGCTTGCGGCCCGTGGACAGACGGGATCGGATTGCCTTGTGGCCTCGAGTTGCAACTTTCCTCCACCTATACCGAGGACGATGAGGCGGTGAAAGACTGCCTTGCTGGACAGATACGTGCTAGATCACAATACGATATCTCACGTGCAAGGCACGCGAGCGCAATGTCATCTCTTGCTGAGCAGCTTTCCAATCGCAAAGATGTAGCAGCTGAAGGTGAAGGTCTACGTTGACATGCTGCAACAGCCCAGCCGAGCAGTATTGCTATTCTGCAGGTAAGATGGACTTGTGAGGGAGGGGAGGGAGGGAGGGACGGGTTGTGGGAAAAGAATCAGATGAAGGAACAATGAGAATCAAGGAAATGGGAGGGCATTGGTGTCCCAATGTATCGATCAGTGTTCAAGTGTGGCATTCTGAGCCACACGCACCCCAGTTAGGGCTCGGTTCCATGGGTAAGCCTAAGGGGGACGACGGTTCAGATAAGGCCCAGGTAGGCCAGGGGTACGTCAGTTCAGGCAGACCTGGGATAGAGGCCTAGGCCAACGGCCACAAGGCCGGTACCGGTCCAGCATAGGACCTACCGGCGGCGCAGTTTCAGAGGCTGCCAATTTTAGGCACCAAATCCAGTTCAAAACTGGACCGTTGATTCAGATCAACGGTCCAGGCCGGTAGGTACCAGCAGGTAGGAGGCTGGCCCAGCACTACAAATGGCTGGGCACCAGCCTCAGTAGGGAGGTTAGAAGCTAGAGGTTAGTTTTCAGGATTAGCGCATCGTTACAACATGAGCAGCATTAGCGCAGCGTCGACAGCGTTAGTCCGAGCAGCGAGAAGGAGGCAGCACAACGGCGAGGACAGCGCAATGGCCCTGCCGCGCCATAGCACCGGATCAGGTACCGGGAGGAAGGCTCCGCCTTCTCTCCCTCTGTTCCTCCGCCCCTCTGCTCTGCGCCATACTTATGACTGTGTTTCACGAGTATGCACAGTTTGGTATCGGAGCAGACCAGCATTGGATGACTCACCATTGATTGATTGATTATCTACACCTGCAGTCTGTTATCATTAAATCGCAAGTTGCAATTTTTTTTTCTTTTTCGTACTTACATAGTGCAACGATATTCACCAGTTCGCAGTAGATGATGCAGATCCCAGGGCTCGATCCCTAGTCCCCACCTTACATGTGTACAGTACCTGTGTCAATCCCTAGAGTTGAACCCGCGACCTGTGTATTTGTAACAACTGATAGGTTGTCGTAGGGTCCATAGGTAGCATGAGTTTGATCTGTAGACCTGTCGGATAGGAGTCTTAGTCAGGTCTAGAAGTCGTAGCTGTAGTTTTCCCGAAAGGTCAAGGTCGTAGCTGCTACAGTCCAGAAAGGTCAAGTCGTAGCTGCTACAGTCACGAAAGGCCAAGTCGATACGGCCTTCCGGAAGGTCCCAGTAATGGCCTTTCGAAGTTGCCTATGTTTAGACAGAGGCAAGTGGGCAAGTGGTGAGGCAAGTGGTGGAGTCTGCCCGTGCTGAGTCAGCAGTCCCGGTCCTAGGCAGTCCTGGTCCAGTCAAGCAAGTACCGCATGGGACTGTGTGCACTTCGGGCATGGGAAAGGGCCAGACCAACAAGCTGCATAAGTATAAATCAAGAGGCAGCGCCCAACCATTCATTCACTCCTGCGTGAGCCATGCGGAAGCGCTGCCACAGCGACTTATGCAAGGAGGTTTGCAGGGAGCCCGAAGACGAGTCACCTCATGGAAGACGAAGCTTAGCCACAGCGATAGGGTAGAGGCGGCCATAGCCGCCATAGTTGTAGTTAGCGTCCAGTGTGTGTGTGTGTGTGTGAGTGTTCAGAGAGACGCGTGTGGGATATCCAGGGTGATCCGGTGAACAAAGAGTTGTTTGGGTGCTGAGCCGCCATAGCCATTGAAAGTGAACTCGTACCTGGGTTGCCATATCTCTGAGTTTTGAGTGGGCGCATGTCGCATGTTACGAATTCTGATAACATTGGGAACAACGACATTGGGACCATAGGTTGAGGACTACTTGGGGATCTGACTTCATCTTCCTTCTAAAGATGTACTTGACATTGTGAGATCGATATCTGAGACATTGTGAGACTTGGTATTCGCGACATTTCGGATCTTCGTCACTTCTGACATTTCAAGATACTATCTTTGGAAACATTGAGTTGACGTCATCTTTCCTCTCCTCCTCCTTTCGTCTCCCTCCTCCCTCCATTCGTCTGTGGATGATCTCAAGCCCCGGCCTTGGTCTATGTCTACGGCCAGGGCTTTCACACCCCGATGTATGAATGAGAGTGTTCGATTGGAGTCCGAGTCAAGTCAGAGTCAATCCATGGGTATCAACTCTTCCGCTTGCATTTGTATGAACTCCGTATTGTGTGGTCGGTTCTGGGAATCTGCGCCATACTTATGACCGTGTTTCACGAGTATGCAAAATTTGGTATCGGAGCAAACCAGCGTTGGATGACTCACCATTGATTGATTGATTGATTGATTGATTGATTGATTGATTGATTGATTTGCAATGACTTGTTGATTTCTACTGCCGAGATTGATTGCGAGGCTGTAGAGTACAACAGTAGGATAGATTTGTAATTTTGTTTGGCTGAGGGCTAACCGAGAGACCTACCTGTAAGGAAATTCGTGAGGGACATATTTGCAAATCTGGGAAAAAATACCGGCCCAGTACTAACTCGAATTCCTACAGCTACCTTAACTGCGTATAGCAGGTCCGGGCTACCTCTGGGACAGACAGGCCCTAAGTGGCCTATGCTGATAGACGGTCCTATAGCCTATAGCCGGGTCCGGTAGAGGCCGAGAGGCCGAAACAGAAACGTTACCGGTCGGTCAGTCAGTCCGGTCTAGGTCCAGTGTAGTCTATAGATAGGTTAGGCCCATCAGTTCAGGACTTTTGACAATTCATTTCTCGTGAAGCAGCATTGGAGAAACCAAGCAAGTTGGGGGCGGTGATTGTCTGCAGGCGGCATCCTAAGACCTCGCCGTTGACAGCAACCATAGTCGGCCCAGCCTGAGTCTGCCATAGCTGGGGCATCTCAGCTCATCTACCCCTGGGGGTATCTGCGTCTGGCCGGGCTATATCGAGGCTCTACACTGTGTACTCGTGGGTGGGGGCAGCCATAACTTCTTGTTCCTTCGTCAGAGTTGTCCATCGACACTGAAGACTTCATTGCAGGACCTGTTCTTCATCAGGGTGGTTGGCGCTGGCCTCTGGGAGGCCGTTCTGATGTGGCGCTACTAACTGGGTGTAGGATAGAGAGTGGGGTGTGAGTTCTGAGAGTGGCGAGAYACTGGAACAAACTCTGTTACGATAATTGTTTGAGTTGGCTCAACATCAGTGTCATTTCAATTGTTATCCTCGCAGGTTCCTCTTGTGATTGGTTGTTGGGAGTTTGTCAGTGAGTGAGAAACACTGTGTGTCCTCCCCATCTGTGCATAGATGTATTTCGCTGCCTGCTCTGATCTGTGTGTAGTGTGGAGTCTGTCTCCTCTCCCCCTTCTCTTATGCATGTATGGGCATGTATGAGACTATCTGTGTGTGAGCGGCGATATAAATCGTAAGACAACCAAGATCATAACAAATTGATTATCTACACCTGCAGTCTGTTATCATTAAATCGCAAGTTGCAAATTTTTTTCTTTTTCGTACTTACATAGTAATTAGGTCATTGAGTTATAGTTTAGGTTTTGCGACTTTTCCCCATATTGCGCAATTAGGGAATCGGTAATTACGAGTAACCTAATTAGTGTTAATTAGGGTTACTCCTAACCTAATCTAAACGGCCTATCCAACCTATGCGAAGTAAGTGTCAGCCAGGCACCGCGCCGGTTAAGGCAGATCGGGCCTGAGCACGACCACATTCAAACTGCAACTTCACGGAACTTTCACTTTTTGCAAAATGCATCTTTTATTGTGTTGAAAGGTTGAGATCATCCCAGCAAATTGTATATCTTCCTATTACCATTCATCGTCTACTTACTGAGTGACCTCCTGATGATGCTAAATCCTCCCAATTATATTTCGTGAAATTATTAAAATTATGTTTAAATGTTTAAACTTGCTTAAACTTTATTCATTTTTACTTCTGCAAATTTAAATGTTATTTAATTACATATTTAACTTTTGCGAAATTTATTGCAAATTTAAGCATTCTTTGATTAAATATTTATTTTGCCAATATTAAAATTTTATTTAATTAACTCGTATTTTCCGATTTTTTTTTTTTTCATTTCTCAAAATCCGTAATTTTCATCGGGGGGGGGGGATTTTTTTTTTCTGTTGATTACTGTCAGACTTCGAGGTCAGGGAGAAAGGGACTGTCTGTGCACTGTTTGGCTCTCTGCCCCTCCTCCCCACCATACCTTCTCTCTCCTCCTCTAGGCACCACGGACGTCAGTCTCCGGCCACGTCAGCCCATGACCACATCAGCAGCGGGGCCGCTTGTGTCCTTCTGAAGATGCACTTGACATTGTGAGATCCATATATGAGACATTGTGAGACTTGGTATTCGCGACATTTCAGATTTTCGTCACTTCTGACATTTCAAGATACTATCTTTGGAAACATTGAGTGAACGTTATCTTCCCTCTCCTCCTCCCTTCATCTCCCTCCTCCCTCCATTCGTCCGTGGATGATCTCAGACCCTGGCCTTTGTCTATGTCTACCGCCAGGGCTTTCACACCCCGATGTATGAATAACAGTGTTCGATTGCAGTCCGAGATAGGTCATGTTCAATCCATGGGTAACTCTTCCGCTTGCATTTGTATTCACTTCGTATTATCTGGTCGGTTCGGGGAATCTGCGCTATACTTATAACTGTGTTTCACGAGTATGCAACAGTAAGAGACTATATGCGTTGTCGGACCAAATACCCTTACAAGGGTATTTGCCCATACTTTGCATTCGACATAGTGACGACGTCGGCTACCATGACGGAGCCGGGCTGAAGTGGAAAAGGGTGTGCACGCTTTAGCGTGACACTCGAAACAGATTCCTCGGCCAATGAGGCCGTGGCGAATTGGTGATAAAATTTCGAAAGCATGCACGCGCATTGTTATGACGCGCGCTGTAATGGGTACAATCGGTAGTAATGCCCCGTCGACAGAAGAGGCCGAGGGGTTGATTAGGTTAGAGTCTGTGTTAGGTACATCTACGGCGCACACTGAGACTTGGGAATGTTACCTGTCTATCTACCTGTATTGGGTGTCAAAAAAGTGTCAACTTTTGTCTTCTTATGCTCGGCCTCGAGTACCCGGCGCGTCTACCTCTACTTGGTGAGGTACCGGCCGCCTGCTAATTGAGTATTTCCGCTGCCGCGAGCCTCTTTTCCCGCCACCTGAGTGCTTTCCCCGCCGTAACATTTAAGACCACGGCCGCAGGAGAGCACCGGTCCTTCAGGCCGTCTACCCAACCAAGTGCCCTGGTGGGTCGCACACATGTTCAAGCCGACAAGCATACGGATAGGCACACTGACTTGCAAGCGTGCACACGAACGCAGACTAAGAAAGACAGACCAACTGCGTCTACTTATAGGAAGGCGGGTCCTTAGCATACCGTGGTAAGAGCTAGCCCAGTAGGTAAAGGCGCAGATTGATAGGCAAGGGGTATTGGGATCGAGTCCGACCTGCCTCTGAGCTAGCTCTTTTGCTAGCTACAAGGGGGGCGGGGCCTGCCTTTTCCGCCTGCCCTCAGACAGGTGGGATTCGAACCCACGACCTTACATGTAGGAGCTAGTAGGGTTAGTTCGTTAGTTAGGAACCGAGGGTCGTAGGGCTCCGACACTTGGCAAAGTAGGAGGAAATTGTACGTTGAATCTAGTTAGGTTTGTTATTTCAATTTTCTTATTTTGATTCAAGAAAAAACTTATTATTTTTCCTTTTACTTTTTGTGTTTTCCTCGATGACCTACCTGCCCCGAGGTGCCCAAATGATTCCCGCCCTGATACTGGGGCAGATTCACCTAGTAAGGGCCCGCCCGATTGCTGTCGGTAGAACTCCGCCGCAGGGCAGGGCCATACGAGCAAGGAGTACAACGGGAGGCAGACGAAGAAAAGACGAGAAGGAGTACGGGGAAGCTGCGCAAAGGGTGAGCAGCGATCACAAACATAATAGAAAGTACCGGCGAGAAAAGAGAAGGCGAAGGGAGGAAGAAGGAAGACAGGAGGAAGAAGGGAGGAAGGAGGAAGAAGGAGAAGGAGGAGGGAGAAGAAATAAGGAAGGAGAGAGGAGGAGGAAGAGGAGAAGAGGCGGAAGGTCACTTGCTGTAGTGAAAGGAAGAGGAGAAGGAGTTGGAGGAAGGGAAATACTTACCAGACTGGGCGGCAAAAGCTCCTCGACGACGAAGGCTTCGGCAAACGATGGCATCTAGCGGCGTGACAACGACGACGACTCGGACAGAGGCGAGGAGAGAGAAGGGCTGGCGAGTCTACAACTATGCGGCTTACCTCGAGAATGAATAAAATAAATAAATAAATAAATAAATAAATAAATAAAATAATGAATCTACCGCTGAAATGTGGGTATGTACACACTGTGTATGTGTGTGTGTATGTGTGTGTGTGGGGGGGGGGGGGGGGGAGTGTTCTTCTTCTTCCTCTTCTAGATCTACCATCTCTTCTTCACGCTCTCTCCATCAGATTTCTCAGTGCCTGCGGACTACGTATGAGAGAGAGAGAGGGAGAGAGAGTTGTGACTCGAGACTTAACGACATTAGATCCAGACTCGACATTGGGATTCAGACACCGGATGGGGAGTATTTGGGACCTGTATCACAGACTTGGTATTGACGACATTCCCATGTTTCCCTTTCCTCGTCTAACCCTCCTCTTCGCCTGAGTATGGCAAGGGCTGGCGCACCGTCCTGTGTGAGCGCCAGACCCCTTCACACCATGAAACGATGATGATATACGATGGGGTTGCGCTGCAATTTTGATTGTTCGGATCATTGGTATCTAAGTCTTCCGCTACGCTATCATGTACTTTGTATGAGAGGTCGGTTCTTGTTCTGGTCTGCACCTTCACAATATGCAACAGTGTGTATGTGTGTGTGTGTGTGTGTGTGTGTGTGTGTGCGTATGAGAGAGTGTGAAAGGAGGCATGACTGTCTGCTACGATTACAACCCACCCCGACGTTTCTGCATCAGGTTGGAAAGATAGCTGGTATACATTCTCTATCGTCGCTATTATTATTATTACTGTATTATTATTATTATTACTATTAAATCATTATTATTATTATTATTATTATTATTGATTTTGAACACGTTATAGAAACAAAGAAGAGATGAAGGCTGCTCACATGGCGGTTGATGACGGCAACATTCCCGGCTTGCAAGCGATAGAACGTCGATGCAGCAGCCTCGGCCCCGCGTCTGCTGATGCGAGGGTAGGGGCTTGTAGATATACGGGATGCTTCTGCCCACGACGTTCTGAGGTTGGCCAGCCATCCGCTCAAACATAGAGTTATCGAGGACGGTGGAGATGAGGAGAGAGGTAGAGAACAGGTAAGGCTCCTATCCCGTGGCGGACTCCCTAATGCTTCTATCGATAAAATGAGTAAAATCGGAATGAATCTGCGGCTAGAATATTGAACTGTATGCGACAATACTTGTTCGATTGTGTGAGTATGAAACGGTAGGGGGTCTCAAGCTACTTTCATCGACAGAATGAGCAAAATCGAATGAATCTACTACTATCGCTTGGAGGTATGAACTCCTACAAGTGCGTGTGTGTGCGTGTGTGAGGGAGGGGGGAACTAGTAAGTAGTGAGTGAGAGAATAATAGAATTGCGAATGATGGAGTAAGGAGATATGACGCAAAGCATGCTGAGGCAGAGCGAGGAGGCAGTTGATTCCGCTATGGAGGAAAGGTGAATGCGGTAAAAGGGAGTAGGTTGCGCAACAGGGTAGTGAGGAAGAAGAAATAATAGAATAGAGGGGTAGGATTGGGCGTCGAAAATTGTACTTATGGAAGCTTTAGAGAAGGGGAGAGAAAGATCTAAGGTGAAGGGAGAGAGAAGATCGAAGATGAAGGGAGAAAGAGAGATCGAAGATGAAAGGGGGAGAGAAAGATTGGAGAAGGAAAGTGAAGGAGGAGATAAGAGAGATCTAAGAAGGAGGGAGAAAGGAGAGAGAGAGGAGAAAAAAGGAGGGGGATGGTGATGAGGATGGTGATGATGATGATGATGATGATGGTGATATGATGATGATGATGATGATGATGATGATCATGATGATAATGATGATGATGATGATGATGATGATGATGTGAGGGCACATACCTGGCGTTGGCGATGGTCTGCAATGACCGACATCTTCAAGTACTTCGGGTTGTCGCTGATGTTAAAAGTTGCTTTGTTTTTTTGTAGTCCGTAGTAGCTGTGTAGGAGTAGGCTGGGCGATGAGTGCCAAGTGTGAGTGTGAAGGAACTGGACTCTTGTGATGAGAGGAGAGAGTATGCTCTCCATGGACATTGGTTTTCAATGCTACGAGCCTCCATTGGTGTCTTATTGGTACAATGCTACTCTCTTGACACAATGTGACTTTCAGTGTGAAGGTGTAATCCGGAGTTGTCATCTCGCTGTTACTTTCGTTGCACTGCTATTGTCATTATTATTATTATTATTATTATTATTATTATTATTATTATTATTATTATTATTGTATGCTTAAGGGCCTTGGGTCCACATGGCATCTGTGAGCTGGGGGAGAGAGGTCGGTGTTGGTGTTGACGTCTGCACTCGCTGGTCGTCAAGTTGTCTGGTTGCCTCCATGCTGTAGTGGTAGTATCAGGTTGTAAAATGGATAGGGCGTTTGACGCCATTCAAGGGAGAGAACTGCATTGGGTTGTACTGTTGGTTGGACTTAGACATTGACTCACGATTCTGCTGTATCGTTCTCATGGATGGTTGCTTGGTCCCATTGGCTATGTGCTCTTGCTTTGGCTACTTGGACTTCAGTGTGATTCGGCGATTTGGATTTCGGTGCTTCGTCCACATTCATGTTTCTTGCATTTTTTATTATTATTATTATTATTATTATTATTATTATTATTATTTTATTATTATTATTGGTGTGGTTTGGGTCCACGTGGCATCTGGGGGGGGGGGGGGGGGGGGGGGGGGGGGGGGATAGAGGTTGTGAGTGTAGCACGAGACATACCTGGTTCACGAATTGTGCGGCATGGGCTGAGATCGGCTCATACCGGGGAAACTGTTAATGACATCAGCGGCGTCATGGTATAGGCTAGATAGTATCGGCCGTATGTAGTCCGGGCGCCGATGCGCCAGATAAGATATCAACTCTGGTTCTTCGTTGCTGATAAAGGGACTGCTCCAACATTGTCAAAAGTCTGAGCTTGTTGTATTCTTATTTGAAGAAACTCGTGATACAAGTCTGCTGTTGGTTTGTTATTATTATTATCATTTTATTATTATTATTATTATTATTGTTGTTGTTGTTATTATTATTATTATTATTATTATTATTATTATTATTATTATTATTAATTGTGGTAATCAGACTCGCTCTCATTCACACATTTCATGCATGTGACAGCAGCGCAGCAAACAGGCGACAAACGCCCACTCAGTACTCAGAGGTATGGCTTCCAGACAAGAGTTCACTTTCAACTGGCTATGGCGACTCAGCGCCCAACAACACATTGTTCACACACACTGGACCACCCTGGATATCCCACACACATCACTCTGAACACTCTCAACAACACACGCACACCCACTTCCCTCTAACTACAGACCATGGCAGCTATGGTTGCCCCTACCCTATCGTTATGGTTGTACTTCGTCTCTCTCGCCCACTCCTACTTCGGGCTCACTGCAGACCTCCTCGCACAAGACGCTGAAACAGCGCTTCCGCATGGCTTCCGCAGGAATGGATGAATGGTCGGGCGCTGCCTCTTGATTATACTTCTGCAGGTCGTTGGTCTGGCCCATTTCTCTGGCCTGAAGTGCACACTGTCCCATGTGGCACTTGCTGGACTGACTGGGGACTGGGACTGATGACTCAGCAGGGTAGACTTCTACCACTTGCCCACTTACCTCACCACTTGACCCCTTGCCTCTGCTTAAACGTAGGCAATTCTGGAAGGCTGTAGACTTGGCCTTTCGTGACTATAGCAGCTACGGTTTTGGCCCTTTTGGACTGTAGCAGCTATGACCTTGACCTTTCGAGAAGACTACAACTACGGTGTCTGGACCTGACTAAGACTCCCATCCGATAGGTCTACAGATCAACCCATGCTACCTATGGACCCTACGACAACCTATCGGCTGTTAGAAATACACAGGTCGAGGGTTCAACTCTATGGGTCGACACAGGTATTGTACACCGGCAAGGTTGGGGTCTAGGGATCGAACCCTGGGATCTGTAGCAGCTACTGCTAACTGGTGAATACCGTTTCACTACAGATCGACCCTTACACCTACGCAGACCTGCAACTGACAGACAAACAGACTGACAGACAGACAAGCCAGACAAAAGACAGACAAAACAGGACGAAGACAGACAAACAGGCAACGCAGACAGGCGGACAAACAACACAGACAGAGGGCACAATATACAAACTCGGTCACAATGATGAGGGTGCAGTAAAGACACGCCATGACAATGTGATAGAAACTCGCACGCTTCATGGCAGCGATGGCTGCCTCTACCCTTTTGCTATAGCTACACTTCGTCTCTCTTGCCGACTTCGACTTCAGGCTACTGCAGACCTCCTCGCACAAGTCGCTGTGGCGACGAGTCCGCATGGCTCGCACAGGAAATGAATGAATGATCGATCGCTGCTTCAGTTGGCGCCGGCCTGCCCTGTCTCCACCAGGCCCTTGGTGTGCACGGTCTCATGAGGTACTTGATGGATCAGACTAGGACTGACTAGGCCATACCGCCGACTGAGTAAGGATGTACTGCCGTCCTGCTGCTATCATACTATGAACGCACTGCAGTGAGTTCACCACTCGCCCACTTGACCGACTTCTAGAAAGACTACAACTATGGCTTCTAAAGCTCAATAAGACTTCTATTTGACAAATTTGCAGGTCGAATCCTTGCTATCTATAGACTCTACAACAATCTGCCAACTGATACAATTGCAGACGGTCGCTTGCAGATACAGCAAACCACAACCACAGAGACTGAGGCAGCAACAGGCAGACAGTGTGAAACTTCTGGAATATGTCAGACGACCGACAATTACTATAGTCAAGGAGCAACCTGAGCCTCACCGATTGCTCACTTATCTCCGATCTGCGGAGAATAGCGTTGAAGGGCAACTTTCGGACCTTTTTAAAGACTAAGGACTTCGCCCTCCTACGCTGTTGTAGCCACAGCCTTGACTCTCCGAGACTGTAGTAGCCTCAACCTTGAAGTTTTAGGGCTATAGTGACTAAAACCCTGGCCTTTCCGCAATCCTATAGCGATGACCCAACTACACACTTAACACTTGTGACATACCTACAGTTCGAGACCTGACAACCACTCTACCTATGCTATTGTTAACATTTAATTATTTTTATTATTATTATTGTTATAATTGTTATAACCATACCTGAGCCGCCGTAAATAAAGGCGGACCTGTATATTCACTAGGGTCCCTCATCCCGACATCTTCCAATAAGAGTTCCAGACGTTATTGCATGCAAGCTGGTTCAAAAGCAGCAGGGACTTCGCACGGCTGACCCAAGGAAAGTGGATTGTTGCACCCTGGGTACGGGCGGCCAGAGCCAGCGTGATGATAAGGGCCGCTGACCACTAAGAACGTTGTAGTGTCGTTGCATTCACACGCAAGCATTGAGCGACATGGGTCTTGGCCGGACGTCGGGGCACCAATGGGTTATAGCTAGGAATGAAGAAGACCGCAGACGTACGTCTGAGCAGCTTTGTGGACAGGCAGGCGAGAAGGCAAAGCTCATTTAAGACCTAGGACCGTGTGGCGTGATTGGCGTGAGTAAATAAGATATATATGATGAAAGAGGGAGGAAGGAGTGAGTGTAAGAAAGAGAAGACGAAGCGAAGAAAAAAGGGTTCTGGTAAATAGGACATCCACGAAGGACATCTTCTTTCTTTAATCAGATTGATATGGTACTGTTATTAGTGTCATTGATATTATTTATTATTACTCTGATATTATTGCTATGCTTTATTTTCTCTATTTTCAAATGCTAACATTATTAATTGTTTGTTGTTACCGCTACTTCTAATAATTACCATTGTTATCATTTACGACGGCATACGCGGGCAAAGATGAAGGGGAAAGAGGAAAATGATACTATCTCCTTGTGATGGTGCCTGCCTCCTCTGTCCCCCCAATCTTTTCCTTTATTTTGGTCCTATCAGACACCTATCCTTTCAATTATATTTCACTGATGATTTGTTCTCACTTGGATCCAAAGAAAGACAGATTACATAAATCATACATGATCAGTGACAGGGCGATTGCGGGAGCTTTGTCAGAGTTCAGGCGGAAATCTGGAGGCAGGGAACAGTGAGATATGTGTACTTCGACATAAACCCTAAACCCTAAACCCTAAACCCTAAACCCTAAATCTATAACCTTTTTAGGCGGCTACCTAGGACTGTGATAGTAAAGAAAGTACGTTGAGTCAGGGATTCTTCAGGGCTAAACCCGAGGATCGAAAGACAAGCAATAATCCTTGAGTAAGGGAAGGGGAGCATGATCTGGTTGAGAATGTTTAACTGATGTTGGTAAACATGGCGAGAACAAGAAGTGTTGAGTTGTTCTCTCGCTACGTGAATGTTCTTTTGAGATGTGATGGACGGGGAGAGAGGTGTACTTCTGACGACATTTCCTCGTCTATAGGTCACCTGACCATGAGATAATGGGTTGGGGGAATCATGAGAATGCTGTTAAACATGTGAGAGACAAAACCTTCTGGTATGATGGATTGCCTCAACTAACCTCAACCTAATGACTAACCATATCTATGTACAAGGGGATTCAGGCTAACTTAGCTTAGGATCAACCGGATGGATTTAGGACATGAGGTGCAAGTCCCGTGTGCCCCACCTGCGTGATATTAAAGGCTTCTGGATGGTTCAAGGCTGGGACTGGGCGTCGATATTTATATGCATACTAGGCGATCGAGAGAAGCGAGGCTCTAAGAAGCTTGCCTCATCGCCATATCTATATATCTATATGTATACTAGGCGATCGAGAGAAGCGAGGCTCTAAGAAGCCTGCCTCATCGCCATATCTATATATCTATATGTATAGTAGGTGATCAAGAGAAGCGAGGCTCTAAGAAGCCTGCCTGATCGCCATATCTATATATATATTAGGCAATCGAGAGGAGCGAGACTCTAAGAAGCCTGCCTCATCGCCATATCTATATATCTATATGTATACTAGGCGATCGAGAGAAGTGAGGCTCTAAGAAGCCTGCCTCATCGCCATATTTATATATATACTAGGCGATCGAGAGGAGCGAGGCTCTAAGAAGCCTGCCTCATC
>BFEA01000299.1:1722962-1744416 GCA_003427395.1 Chara braunii | reverse complement strand
TCTATATATGTATACTAGGAAATCGAGAGAAGCGAGGCTCTAAGAAGCCCGCCTCATCGCCGTATTAACTTATATACTAGGCGATCGAGAGAAGCGAGGCTCTAAGAAGTCTGCCTCATCGCCATAGCTACTTATATACTAGGCGATCGAGAGAAGCGAGACTCTAAGAAACCTTCCTAATCACCATATCTATCTATCTATATATATATATACTAGGCAAACGAGAGAAGCGAGGCTCTAAGAAGCCTGCCTCGTTGCCATACTAACTTATACTCTCCGCGCCTGATACTAACAAATGTTTGAATGTATCCTGATCAATCTATCGCCGGATATCTGCTACCCATACAATCAATTCAGTCCATTGCCAACTCCCTGACACTTGATTCTAGTGAGGAAATAATTGAGATTTTGACTCCGAGAGACTTATCACCCTTTGATATTCTGAATTGTTCTCTATCATGTGATTCCCTTCTGAATTGGATGAATGGTATTGTATGTGGTCACTAGAGACATGGAGCTCTTTAAGAGGGGAGAAACATTGTAGAACCGCTAGGACGAAGAGGCTGGGAATAAATCCTTTTCGTTGCCTAGACCCACCAGGCAGGCGGATTGATAGTTAGATCAGGGTAGAAGTTAGGCAGTAGGTCGACGACAAGCACCGACTCTGGTCACAAGTCTAGATGGGATCTTCCAGATCCCAACGACGGAGATAAGACATTAAGATTCTTTCTGACTGTGCTGTGTCTACATGTTATCATTCTTGGAGAGGCTACGAAAGAAAACCGTAAGGAACTGCAAATTCTGTTATCATTGGATAACAGGTCGGTAGATCTCCGACTCAACGTCCGCATGGCTCGATACCCACACCTAAGACAAGACCTAAGAAAGGAAACGGATATATCTTCCACCTGTATCTATACCTAAAATTGTCCAAATCACACTTAGAGGTCTTTGAAAATGTGAAGGGCTGGGGTAAAAGGAGTCAGGATTAGGAAGGAATGTTGCTTTCAAAGGTTTTGGGGCGTGAGGGACTTGTCATGAATGGGTTAAAGGTTGACGCTTGTAGTGCATTCTGTGTCTGCATCTGTATGCGTGTATGTGATTCTTGCATCTGCACAGGTGTTGGGCATTGAACTGTCTTCTGAATTGAGATCGTCTTGGATATTCGAACAACAGGCACAACTATTGTGGAAGTGAGGTCCACGCTCATTCAGCTCCCCTGGCTCACATACACATAAATATATACATATGTATCTATGGCTAAGATCGTAAGCTGGTCTGAGCTTGAGGAACTATTGTCTAAAAGTCTATTTGAGATCTTGAGAGAATGAGAGATTACTAAAGGGCTTGACCCTGACTTTCTCACATGGTGAATAAAGTAAATGTAGAGTTATTGTCATAGTTACTGAGCATGGAAGACAGTCCGAGAAAGTCGACCTGATTAGATAGTCGGTTCGGGGAGTTAGCACCTCGGGGCACAACATACGGGTTAGTCTTAAGGCGTTCTACCGCGCGTATGCCTATGCTACGACGATCGAGAAAACGCCCTCGACTGGCCTACCTCTGCGATTGCATGTAAAAACCTTCGCACGTGGGTCAGTAGCTCAGCAGGGATGCGCCCACCTAAGGGATGGTGACAACTCCCGCAGGTGGATGTATGTTGTACCTCGTGGGATCCCTAACTTGTCGTAGGGAGTCGCGAGAGGTATAGCACGCGCGCACGGTCGGAGTGGTGTTTCGTTAAGGTAACAAAAGACCCCTGCGTGACACGACCGTGAGGTCCGACACAAAATTTACTTTGCGTCTAGGTGTGGGACCGACGCGCGCGACAGGTGGCGCCGTTGCCAGGGATCTCGCTTATAGCCGAGGTCGTTAGTGAACGAACTCGGGTAAGGCAAGATCCTGGTAGAACGACAATTGTTAAAGTCAGAGTTGACTAAGACTCTAAGCTAAATACGGTAACCTGGGGATACAAGCGAAGCAAGGGATAAGGGTAGCTAGTAACGAGTAGTTGCTCCAAACGAGTCGACGTATAAGATATAGGTTAATTAATACATAGGTGCAATCACCCTGCTCGTACTAAAAATCAACAAATATGACACCTAAGGGCCGTGGGACCGGTGCTAGTAGGGGAAGGGGCGACAAACAAGGGAAGGCACCTGAGAGACCTATAGACTTGACTAGAGAATGGGAGAACTGGAAAGAGGAAGATGAACGGCTAGACGAGAAGGAGGAAGGGTTGAGGGCAAGAAGACGTCGAGAGGATTGACGTTTGCGTACCTCAAGCCCTGAGAAGATGACTTATTTTTCATATAGGTACGCAAGGCGTTACGGAGAGTCTCCCCCACGCTTCGAGCCGCCTAGCCGTACGCATCTTGGCCCTTACCCACTGTCTCAAGAACGACAGTTGACCGTCCTCCCCCAACCTCACCAACAAGGACCCCACGCGACACCGCACGTACCTGACCCTCCCGTTGTGTCGCAGTCTGCGTCTCTTGATAGGAGGTTGTGCATATCGCTCTTAATGTTTATATTATGTCAAATAGAGATCTGCGGGTTGATATCCTACTTATTGTATAAGTAGATTATATAAGGACCTAAAGGGCCGAATAAGGTGATGAAACAAAAGGGGAAACTAGTTAAATCCTGGGTTTGAAATCCGCCAGCTAAATGAAAGAGGTGCGTTGGATTGTGTTGTGTAATAGGTGGAGAGTACCAACAAGAAAAGAAAATGGCTTCTGCCCGATATCAAGTCACGGTAAGAGAGCCCGTACAAATGAGGCGTGGCCTAATGATGGACCTACCAAGCCGTCATGAGGAGAATGAGGGAACTGGGTACTATTGGGGGATGACTATGAGGAAACAAACCTTCATCTGGATTGAGTCTGGATGGGTTAGAGATGAGAATTGTGGAGTAGAAAGGGTTACCGTGTATCTCTCATCAGGAAAATTGCAAGCTAGCATAATAAATTTAGTCTTAGGAATTGATCGATCTCTTTTTAGACTACTATGGATAGCACAATCCGCGCTCGAATCTAGAAAACGAGATGCAAGTTTGAATGGATTTGAAAGAGTTATAGAAACTGTGAGGGTAAGAAGCGCTAAGGAGTTTCTTCTGCCAACAGCATATCTAAGAGGAACCCTTCCCATGTTCATCGTAAATGCAACCTTCGGAGGGAGGTCCCGAGTAGAAAGGGTTGCGGAAGCCGCAATGGCGATACCCGAGAGAGAATATCACGCATCTATCCTTCTCTTGGTATACTACTTATACCTAGAGATAGGGAATTTGATTGAAGGAAGGGAATTACAAGACATGCTGCCACGAGTCGATTCATATGCGCGTCGATACGATTGGACAAATAGGCATGTCTATTGGGATGAATTGAAGCAGGGGATCCTCGGTCAAATACCATAAGGAGAAGAGGTACTCAGAAAAATTGAGGGTAAAAATTATTAGGATATGAAAAACAAAGTATGCCAAGGGAGATTAGGCAGTTACTAAAATGATAAAGTTTTTTTTTGCCTGTTGTGTAAAAACAGGGGTACCAAATGACTTCCGTAATGTGGTTCGCTGATCGGAACTTCTTGATCAATTTTCCCAAGCAGAAGGAAGGAGGGATTTAAATGACACTACCCTGAAGACAGAAAGATGAAGCTGAGGAGATGGACTCATGGTGCGGAATACCGATAGGACAGGACGCCTTCCTTTGGATAGAAACTTGATGGACTACGAGGGAAACATGTGCAATAGTAAAAGTGACCCTTTACCTATCAGCCCTTTTCTGGAGGGCACACGTAGTTGACCTTGCGATAGGGGAAAGCCGCCCCATCTCTAAGTACGTTTTGACGGCAGGAATGACCCTTGAGGCATTTTCACGAAGAATGTACTGGGGAGAAGAAGGGGGGATTATACAATAAATTGAAGCGAAATGAGCCGCCGAATTCACATATCCAACGATGTATATTAAGACCACGCTCCCAAAGTTCACAGTTGATGAAGCGTTTCGGGGAGTAGAGAATGTGGAACGGGCGGTACTCGCGGCTCAGTCAGTTCCTGAGATGGACTTCGAGTTTGAGGCATCGGACGTTGTTTACCGTCTGTATCTAGAAATATGGCCAAGACTGGGGAAGAAGGACTTTTATAACATACTATGCATAGTAAACGCGTATCTACGCGTCTATCGTTTAGAAGACCGCTCGGCCTACTGGCACAATCTCTGCCGGGAGGTGTGTATCGAAGAATTTATAGATGATATCCCTTTATTATTTGGTATAGTTAGAAGCTTTTGGCACGGGGACTGGGTACTCCTGGAAGAAATACTCAGTTAAGGAAAAAGAGTACAAAGCCACATAGGATAAGGACATTGAGAGACAAGAGTAAATAAAACGTCGAGTTAGTGACGAAGGGTGGATCAATTGGTCGTTTTGTGTGTCTTAAAAGAGTCTACGGTCTAACAGAAAACCGAGGAAGAAAATGGGAGAAGATGAGCGACGACGACGTCAATGGAGGATCGCCAATCACGGCGACATAAATCATTAAGTTATTAGAAAGAAGGACGATAAAGAGGTCCAACCTACCAAGGATAGATATCTTTCCTTTCAAAAGGGACAGAGTGACTCATTGGTTGGAGCTACTCGAACAGATCTTCAACTAATTGACTCCAGCTGAAAAGTTTGCTCAGCTGTACGAGTATGTGTGGTGGGAATGCATGTCTGACGTGGAAGAGGAAGTAAGAAAGACCAACAATGATTGGGTGGAGTTTAAAAAGGGCATGCAGAAGAAGTTTAAGCTAGGAGACAGCTTGCTCACAATTGACCATCTCTATAACATGAATAAAGATGATTTCACCACAATCAGGGCGTTCGCCAACACCTTTGAGAAGACAGCCGAAAGGGTCCCGAGGTTGTTTGAAGAAATGTAATGCGTCATATTCCTGGGAAAATTTTCTGGGTATGAGGCAATGGAGCTGACTCGAGGAGGAGCCGCGGGAAGGAAGACAACCTGGGAAACCATAAAAAAAAATATTGCGGCTGGAGACATGAATCAAGTATTTCATCACCAGATCAAGGTCGAACGAAAGAAAAGAAAGGCGGTTGGGATAGTCCAAGGAACGGATAACGCACTAGGAGGAGTGTTAAACAACATGACAAACGAGATAAAGGAACTAGAGGAAAGAGTGTCACCAGCAAAGGTGCTAACGGTAACGTAGCCGTCGGGAAATAGAAAGAAGGAAGAGGACGATGGAGAAGGAGAGGTCGAAGAAGGAGAACTGGAAGAAACGGTCAAATTAACAAAGCCGTCGGGAAAGAGAAAGAACGAAGAGGACGCTATCGGAGGACAAGGCTCGGGAAAGGGGCAGGTTACTCAGCAAACAATAATCCAGTATGGGCAAGAGCCGTCAACAAGCACGGCTCGGTATGGACAATGGCTCGTGGGTCCACCTATGGGAGCATGGCCTGGGTACTTCCTAATAGGGCCATGGCCGCCGCAGGGTTCGTATCCTATGTTGGCCCAAAACCAGAATTTGGGAGGAGACCAAGGCGCGGGAGAAAATCAACAAGCCAGGCAGAACCAACCAGGGTCGAATCGCCAGGGTGGCCAAAACCAGAACAGGTCCCAAGGGCAAGGACAAGGACAAGGACGTGGTCGAGGTAGGAACGCTGGAAGAAATCAGGGACCAGGGGAACGAGGAGCAGGAAATAAAGGAAGTGGGTATCAAGGTGGAAATTGGGGGCAGCCCCAAGGGCAAGAGTACCAACAAGGGTATGGTCGTGGTTACGACCAAAGCTATGGAAGAGGGTATGGTAGAGGAAATGGGCAATGAAACGGACAGGGATATGGCAGAGGATGAATAGATTACAGTGAATGCACTTGTACCCACTCTGGAATCAAAGGACATACGACAAAGCGATGTCACGTTAGGAAGCTTGACGAACGTGACGGACTCATAATATCGAACATAGATGACGATGTATTCGACAAAAGAGGGAGGATGATTGATCCAGAGATTCCAAGGGGCACAAGAGAAGAAGCTCTTCGCGTGGCCGAACTTGGTCCCAACGCCCCAGGGATGTTTCGAATTTGGCAAGAAAAGGAAGAACCAGTAGTACGAGTGGAAGATATAACTGAATTGGAAGAAAATGTGAGCAGGATGGGGATTGAAGAAAACAAGGAAGATGTGCCCCTTGTGGAAGAAGAAGCAGAGGAGGAAGACGTAGGATTAACGTCAGGGATACATTTGATAGGATGGAAGACCTAGTGGAAAAAATGCAAAGACTGCATCTAAGACTTCAAGGGATATGTGAAGAAGCTGGGAAAGAAGGAGTCGGATGCCCAAAGGTATTTACCATGGGACGTGGAGGATCAGGTGAAGGGCCGAATGAGCCCAACCCAAGGATGTTGAGGCCCAATATGGCCGCAAGGAACAACGGGAGTCAAAGAAGTGTGAGGGGCTCTGTCCCGTTCGCCACAAGAAGACCGGCTGGGAGTAATCCTCCGAAGTAACAGGCGCAGGCCTCCCAACCGGCGGGGGGAGAGCTGCCAATCACAGTAGAGGGTGACGAAGAAGAGGATGATAAAATTAGGGAAGAAGAAGAAAGACAGGCAGAAATTAGGGCCAAGAGAAGGAAGGGTGAAGTTAAGGAAGGGAGATCCAAAAAGGATGAGGCACAAAGCAAGAAGAGAAAGTACCAAACGTCGATCGAAGAAGGGGTGGACCTAGAGGGTCTGGTAAATAAGTTATTAGAGGGTCACAATGAGCTACTGAACCTGAAAGAAATTCTTGCTTCGGCTCCTAAGCTAAGGGAAATGGTGAAGACAAGGTTAATACGCCGAAGGGTGACCTCGGTCCGGATGGGAGATTTGATTCCCAAAGAAGCAAATTGGAGCATTGAAGGGAGTAAGATGGACTTGAAGGTTGTAGGAACGGGGTCCATTGACGTTATGATAAAGGGAAAGATGTGTACTGGGATGGTTGACACCGGGGCAGAGATGAACATTATAAACGGGGAAACCGCGGCGAAACTAGGACTAGAAGTGGATGAAAATGACTGCGGGTTTCTCAACGGAGCCAGCGGCAAGACCGGATACACGGGGGTCGCAACGAATGTAGTAATAGAAATAGGGAGAGTCAAAGTACGTAGGTGTTTCTATGTTATGCCCAACTTAGATCTTCCAATATTACTGGGCAGGTCGTTCCTATGCAGGTCCGAGTCGCTCATTATGAACAAGCATGACGACACCATGTTTGTCATCTTGTGTGATCCCGCTTGTGGGAACTTTGAAGTTATTATTTGTAGGAATACCGGGCCGCATAGCTCGAAGAACAGGCTCAACGCCGGRTCCTACACGTTTGAAGAGTCAGAGAATAGGAGGAGAGAAACGGAATGAGAAGAAGAAGAAGAAGAGTCAGATGATGAAGAAGCCAAAGGGCTTGTGTTGAGCCTGACTAATATCAGGGACGCAGTAAAACTGGCATCAGCCTATAGGATGACTGACCCCGACGCCGTCAGAGCGCTCGCAGAGAGGATCCAAGACGATCCAGAAGGAGGGAGGGTCGATCTTGTCTACCGGCCACCTCCTTCTTCTCAAGTAATAGTACCGCATGCGCCAAATGCACAAGCTGCAGGTCAGCATTTTTTAGGGGTGGGCTCAAGCAGGGTGCCAAAAGGAGGTACAAGACGGTAGACACTTCAGTGCCTGTCCTAGTAAGTCAGGAAGAAGGTGTATACTTCGAACAGGAAAGAGAGCTGATACAACGAATGAGGGAAGGCATTCAGAATGAGCCTTGTTGCATCAACGAAGAGACTGAGAGATAATTGATAATAAGAGAACCTGAATTTTTGACGAGGTAAGAGGAGGACTTGGTAAAAAAACCGATACGCGAAGAACATGGGGCGTATGCCTTTAACGATGATCAACGTGGGAGGTTGGATGTGGACAAGATCGAGATGATCCGCATTCATACCGTACCTCATGAACCATGAAATGTCCGAGGAGCTAAGTACACCACCCCGAAGATCGCAGGAAGGTGGTAGAGTACCTAGATGGAAAAATCCGTACGGATGTTGCTGGGTACTCCAGTGGACCATATGCCTCTCCCTGATTTTGTTTTGTGAAACCGAACGGAGTACTCAGATGGGTACAAGACCTCCAACGGTTGAACGCGGTAACCATGAGGGACGCTGGGGAATTGCCTAATGCTGATTTACTATCAGAATCCTGCGCGGGGAGATCGATTGTATCACTTATCGATCTCTACTCAGGGTATGATCAATTCCCGGTCTATCCTGCAGACCGTCCCATCACGGTAATGCACACGCCTAGAGGATTAGTCTATATGAACGTTGCACCCCAAAGATGGACCAACGCTGTGGCCATGGTACAACGAAGTATGATCAGGGTAATGCAGCCAATCAACCCTCAAATCATCGAGCCATACATTGACGATCTTGCCGTCAAGGGCCCTATTGAGAAGGATGAGTCGGAAGTGGCTCCTGGGGTAAGAAGGTTTGTATGAGAGCATGTTCAAGGATTGAGAGAAGTTCTAACGTTCTTAAAACAGTACAACCTCACTGCCAGTGGTGTGAAGTTAAGACATTGCGTAAAGGAGGTAACCATTCTGGGGTACATTTGCAACGAACATGGTCGAAGGCCTTATAGGACGAAGACTAACAAGATCCTGGAATGACCCACTCCCTTTAGGAATGTGGGAGAGGTTCGAAGCTTCCTTGGTACCTGTGGGTTCTGGAGAAGGTTCATAGAAAGATTTGCTAGCAAAACAGAGCATCTAAGGAAGCTAGTCCGAAAGGATAAAAAATGGGAATGGGGAAACAATCAAGAAGAAGTGGTGGAGAAACTGAAGAAGGAATTCAGAGAAGGAGGTCTGGTATTAGGGGTACCAGACTTTGACGCAACTATGGAACGACCTTTCATAGTTGAGACTGATGTTGGGCCAACCGCCTTGGGAGACGTTTTGATTCAGGCAGACAGTGAAGGGAAGGAAAGGCCGCTAAGGTTTGAAAGTCGGACGCTTAATTCAACAGAGAAAAATTACTCACAATTCAAAAGGGAAGCCTTGACGGTCCTGCATTGCCTTAGAATCTTTAGGCATTACCTCTTTGGGAGGAAGTTTGTCCTCAGGATTGATCCTACGGCGCTGATATATTCGCTCAAGAATTTTTCGCCGTCAGACCGGACCATTGCCAGATGGCTTACCTATATCTGGATGTTTGACTTTCAATTGGAACGCGTCCCTGGGAACAAGAATAGGAACCAGGAAGAGTCCAAGGAAGAAACGCCTCCGGTAAATGGGTTTTTGGAGGAAGGAGAAAACATGCGTACACATGTGAATTGTTGGTTCATGTTCGTTGAAAGTAAGGAGATGAGGAGAGGAAATCTGATGTGGCATCCACCTCCTGAGTTTATGAGGGAACCTTCCCTGATAATCATGCCATTAGTGGAGGAGGACTTTTGGGGTGAGAGGGATGCAGAGTGGATGATGGAACTGGCTTTGGCAGAGAACTATAGGATGATGGATGAGCCGCGAACTATCAAAGCAGGAGTCCAACAGGCAGACGAGCAAGTAGCCATGATGGGGAGGATGTACTACCTAACGAATTCCCTATTGCAAGTTCAAGCGAATGATGAAAGAGGAATGGTGAAAGACGACGAGATAGTGATTGGGGATGATTACGAATTTGATGAAGAAAAGGAAGGGGAATTTGAGCAGGAAGAGATCTCAGAGGATTTCAGGAAGGAAGAATACGACGGATTTTATCTAGAAATGAGGTTGCTCCTCTCATGAGATAAAAGAGAGAGAGAAGTGAGTGAAAAAACTCTAAGGATGAGAGATCATTATGTGGTAAGAGGTGGCCACTTGTTCATCAGGGACAAGAGGGGGCCGCCGCGACGTGTCATATGTGGGAGGAATCGTCAGATTGATGTAGTGGCCGCGTTGCATGATGAGATAGTTGGGGGACATCAAAGTTTCGCGGCAACTTACAAAAAGGCGATGGAGCTCTACTACCGGGAAAGAATGTTTGAAATTACTCGGAAGTATTGTGAGTCGTGTGTACCCTGTCAAGTACGATCGCCTATCAGATACAAAGAACCTCTGCATCCTAGGTACATCAAGGAAGTAGGGGCGGTGGTTCACTTGGATCTATTAGCTATGCCGCTGTGTCTTGGAGGGTATAACTATATATTTGACGCAAGGGACAACCTTACTGGGTTCATTGATGGCTGAGCAATCACGAACAAGACCGGGGCAACGCTGGCAGATTGCATTAAGGAATACTATCTCAGATATCCGTTTGTGTTGGAATTTACGATGGACAGGGGGTCGAAATTCACATGTGGAGAAGTAAAGGAGTTACTGAGCGAGTTGGGAGTCATGGGTAACTACACGAATCGGGCTCATCCACAGACAAAAGCACCGGTCGAAAGAGGTCATAGTACGATTACTAACTTACTGGCCAAATGGACCAGTGGGAGGCCGAACCTCTGGCCAAAGTTCCTAAGAAAGGTATTCTTTTTGGAGAATATCACTGTAAGAAGGACGACTGGGTATGCACCTACGACGCTCTGGTATGGTCGCCACGCCACGTTTTCAATTGAGAGCTTTCTGAAAACTTGGCGCAGGCGGACCTGAAAAACAATTTGACTTTGGAAGAACTGCTAGATCTGAGGGCAAGGCAAATCAGCGCCACTGAAGAAAGGGTTCAAGAAGCACCTGTAAAAGTTGCAGACAGTCGGGGGAAAGATAAGAAAGGTGGGACAAACTCCCTAGAGTGCGGCTCGAGCCTCTACAAGTGTGTGAGATAGTGCTACTTTACGATTCCTCTTTGGAAATGCAGTGGTCGCGGAAACTGGACAAACGTTGGCTTGGACCGCTCAACGTAAGGAAGCAGGGACTTCATGGGGCCTACGAGCTAGAAGAGATGGATGAGACTCCAAGGAAGGACTGGGTTTCGGGGTCCAGACTAAAGAAGTTCCAAGTCAGAGAAGAGGTGAGCCCAACTATGATACAGAAAGCCTGAGTAGATTGGGAAAGTGTCTATGCATGTATGTGTGTATCAGTACCTATTCATGTACGTACCCCATTGCCTAAGTATACACTCATACATGTATATATATATATATAGAGGGTTACCTGACCGACGTTCGGGGCCCCCCGGGCTGGCCCCCGAACGTTCGGGCATTCGGGGTCCCGTTCGGGGGCCGAACACCTCCAGGTTCGGCCCCCGCCAAAAACCATTTCGGAGCCCAAAAATAAGTTTTTTTTTCTGAATTGTTTTTTATGAGTTCTCTATGATGTAAGCTACACGCCTATAAATTTTGAAGCCATTCTGCTAAGCCACGAAAACATTAAAAATCGTCAAAGATGGGGGTGTCAAAACGTGTTCGCCCACTCACTATTTTGTTTTTTTTTCACTTTTAACTTTTTATTTTCACTTTATTTCGGGGCCTAAACAAATTTATTATTTTTTAAAATAATTTTAATGAGTTATTGATTATGTAAACTAAATATGTCTAAATTTTCAGGGCATTTGTCAATGCCAAAAAATAATTAAAAATCGACAAAGATGGCGGTGTCGAAAAGGTGCTGGCACACTCACTCATTTTAATTCTCTTTTTATTTTTTCTTATTTTTATCATAGTGTTTATTTTCTGTATTTGATTTTTAATTCAAATTTGGTAAATAATTTGGATACAGTGCCCAGGCAAATGTTGTTTAGTTTATTTTTCTCTATAGCATAAGTTTTTTTCGGAATGTTTTGAAAACTGTAGTTTTTTTTTTTTTTTTTTTGGGTCCGCGTTCGGCCTTAACGGCCGAACGCCTTCCGAAGGGGTCCCGTACGTTCGGGCGTTCGGCCCGTCCCGAACGCCGACAACCCTGTATATATATATGTGTGTGTATGTATACATACATGAATGTGAAAGGTATAGTGGGAATGTACATGTGTATATACACGCAGGCATATATATATGTATATATATATATATATGTATATATATATATATGTATACATATATATATATATATATATATATGTATATATATATATATGTATACATATATATATATGTATATATATGTATATATATATGTATATATATATATGTGTGTGTGCATGTAAGTACCAGGCAAGGGAGCATTGTCAAGCTTATGTTTTAATGAGAAGTGTTGCCTTGATGGTGATCTGATCCTTATACTTGTCGTTTGCTCCTTCTCTGTGTGCAGGCGTGACCCTTGGGGAGAAGAGGCCATGGCGCAGAGAGGAGGGAGGGCAGGACCCTCTGGACCTACCTTGAGAAAGGGCGGTCAGAGGAGGGATCAGAGAATCTCAAGGAGCCTGAAGGAGTTGCCCATTTACAGAGCTGGAGACAACTTGCGAGTATTTTTATGAGATTTTGAGGAGTATGCGTTCAGAAGAGAGTGGGATGACATGAAGAAGCTCGCAAGAGTAACTGGGGCAGGAATATACAAGAAGAAGATTGAAGGAGTGGCGGCCGGATGCACGAGGTGGAGGGCATGCATGGTGAGATTGTGGAAGGACATGGGGACCTTCCCAAGGGATGAAATTGAGGATGACTTGAGGTTTGATGAAACAAATCTGGAGGATTTTATTTATAGTTTGCAGCTAGCCGCTGAAAGAGGGGAATGGAGTGAGGAAGAGAAGAAGAAACAGTTGATTGAAAGAACAGAGGGGAGTGAGGAAGGGGAAGTGAAGGGGATCGTGGAAGGGAGTCGTATCTAGCAGAGAATAACAGTGAAAATGAGAATAGCATACACCCAGGCAAGACAAGATCGGACGAGGAAGGAAAAGTTGCAGGAAAAGGGGTTGTGGATTGGAAGGGAAATGGATGAGCTGCATGAAAGGGAGGCAGATGATGAAAAGGAAGAAGACGTGCCCTTGAAAAGACTGAGGAACAAGGCAAGGGTTGTCCCCAAGAGCAGCAGCAGAGGGTCTGACCAGGCAGAGGAAGGTGAAAAGGAAGAGGGGGAGGCGGCAGCAAGGAGGAGAAGAAGCCTAGGGGCAAGCGCGGCACAGAGGGAGAGAAAGATTGAAGAGAAAAGACCGATTGAGGTTGGAAGGAAAAGGGTAGAGGAAAAAAGGAGTGAGAAGGAAGGAGGAGCAAGAAGAGAAGAGGAGACAGAAGGAGGAAAGAAGATCCGGGAGGGAGACAGGGCTCCAAGGGTCATAAGAACTAAGGAAAAGGGGCTTATTGGAGATAGAGAGGGGATGGACAGAGAGAGGGGTGAAGAAGAAGTGAGGATAAAAGGAGGCAAGGGAGTGGAAGTTGGAGTAGAAAAGAGAAAGGTGGAGCGTGGTGAGCTATCCCAATTGAGAGAGGAAGTGGAGGAAGGGCAGATGAGTAAGGAGGAAAAAGCTCAAAGAGAAAAGAAGAGGAAAGGGTGGAGGAACTACATGATCAGGATGCTGCAAAACAATGAACTGCCTGTAAACTCCACGTGGGATGTCAGGTTTGAGAGGATGCTCCTCTCAGAGCTGGTGGTAAGTTCCAAACATTCAGACAACTTGCAGAAAATGATGGGACTGCATGATATGCTGGATGAGAAGTGCACCAAGCTCTTTGAAGACTATGCTGAGATTGCCAGGAAGATGGGAGAAATGGAAGGAGGAGGTGGAATTAAGAAAATTGGAGAAGACCTGGTCACCTGGATACAGTAAGCAGAGGACTCCAGGCCGGGCTCAAAGGGAGCACTGAGCTCATCACCCAAGGGTTCTTGGACTACATCCTAGGGCTCTTGAAAGAAATGAGCAGGCTGAGAAAGAAGGAAGAAGAGAGGGATACCCAAGTGGCAAAATTGATAGAAGATATGGAAGGGGTGAAGAACGAAGTAGAAGAGTTGAAGAAGGGAAAGGCGAAACTGCTAAAACAAGTGGACACTTTGAAGGCTTCCCTGACTATGAAAGGCAAGGAATTGGAGGATGAAGCGGCTGCGAGGGGAAGGGTGGAGAAGAAGGTGGAAGGTTTGTGTTTTGAGGTCAGCATGCAAGGGCTGGACTTGGATGAGGAGATTTATGAGAGAAAGAAGTTGGGTCAGGACTTGGAAAAAAGATGGGAAGAAATACTGAAAGGGATGAAAGAGCTCAAGTTGAGCCATCAAGAGAGAGGGGATGAAGCCACAAAAGTGGTGGAATGACAGAAGGAGGGGAGGTTTGAAATCAGATTGGCAGAAGGAAGAGAAGGGGTCCCTCAGTCAAAGGAAGAAGGAGGAGGGATGGATGAGCAGACTGAGGCAGGAAAAGAAGGACCATCCAGCAAAGAGCCACAAGAAGAACCAAGAATTGATGTACCATCTGCCCCACTAGAAGACCAAGGCGAAAGCCTGGATGTGCCTCAGGCAGAAGGGCATAAAGAGGAGTGAGCAACATGACATAGAGTCATCTGAGGGGGCAGGGGGTCAGGTTGAGACGACCTCTGGCCAAGAGAGCTAGATACAACAAGGGCCCGAAAGGTTGCTTCTTCTGCATAGAGGAGGGGCATTTCAGGGATGGTTGTGTTATATTAGCTGAGTATATTAGGAGAGGGATGGTCAGACTTGACTCAAGAGGGAGACTGGTAGCTAGCAATGGGCAGGTGATCCCCAGAACACCTGAGGGTGGTAGGATGCAGTTCCATAGGATGCTGGGGTTGGCGATTGACTTCTTAGGATAAGAGGTATAAGAGTTGTGAACTGAGAAGAGAGGGTGTATGAGTGAGTAGAAAGGGTTAGAATTTAATAGGACGTGATGCATTAACATTCAGGGGAAACAGATGAGGATGAGTGATTGAGTCACTAATGAGATTTTGTATCATACTTGTATTTTACACTTATATGTATGAGATCAGGGGCAAATGAGCTGGTGACCTCAAAACACTTCACGTTGTGTGCGTTCCCGTGTCTATGATAGTCAAGTCTCTTTTATGATGAGTACCTCCCTTCGTCTATCACTATTTAAGGATCCTCTAAGGTCTCGAATGGTGGTAGAGGGACGGGCGGGTCAGTGAATGAATGAAAAAACGACAGAAGATTGAATGACCTGATACAGGATTGATCTATGTGTATAATTGGAAATGCCATGCTATGGTATGGGCAAATACCTCTCATGAGGTAGAAGATTGTGTTTTTACAAATGGATTTAAGTAGGATGATTGTTTTGTTGGTTTCAGACAAGCAAAGAGTCGACAAATATTTATTTCATTTTAAATATTGGTTTTTCTTATAATACAAAATGACCCCGAGGTGCGTGCCTCACCGAGCAATGATCAAAGACTTGGAGGGCACAACCCTGAGTGGCAGCCTGGTGATTGCTCATTTTATTTGGAGAATCTCATTTATTTGAAGAATCTCATTTATTTGGAAAATCTCATTTATTTGGTTTACTTAAAAGAAGCATCGTTCATCCACCTCAAGGGTTAACCTGAGGGCATAAATTACCAAGCCTATGGTGAAAATTTGACATCGTTGGGACGTAACTCCCAGCGTGGGCTGCTGACCTAGCATAACCTGGCACCGGACCTTTCGACTATGGACTAGAAGAGGGACTAGAGGGGATGGCCACCCCAGTGAAGGAATCTGTCCAGATGGATGTCGAAGGGGTCGAAATTCGTCTTGAAATCTATTAATTTTGAAAAGATAGGATGAATATCCCATCGTTGCGCAACCAACGAGGGTAACCACCGATAAGCAACAACGTGGTGGGCCGCAGCTCCGCCCTGATCAGCAGGACTGTGGTGGGTCATGATGGAGACCGTTGTCCTCCTGTATTAGACTTTGGGCAGGACAGCAGGCAACTTTGGACAAGTAATATCAAAAGTTGAACAACCAAGGTCTCGGTTAGGACCCGCGTTTGACGGATGAGTTCGTACGCGAACACCAACCCTGAAAACAGCCAACGAATACCTGGGTCAAAAGTCTAAGGGAGTGGGGAGAGGAAAACCGCGTTGTCGTACTTAACTATTTCATATATTGTAGTACGGATCAAGTATCCCCACTTCAAGTCAATCAGTTATTTTACAATGTGGGAGACCCGGATTAGAATCCCAGCACTAGTAATGAAAAGTGAGGTAACGACATCAATCCTGAACCACATCTCATTCCAGGATTCGGATTTGACAAATTGTTTGTCGAAAAACATCTTTTGTTTGCATATAGTTCTACAAGCGACGGAGACGTCGTTTAATAGCGTCTGAGATACTGTCGGACCAAATACCCTTACAAGGGTATTTGGCCATACTTTGCATTCGACACAGTGACGACTTCGGCTACCATGACGGAGCCGGGATGGAGTGGAAAAGGGTGTGCATGCTTTAGCGTGACACTCGAAACAGATTCCTCGGCCAATGAGGCCGGGGCGAATTGGTGATAAAATTTCGAAAGTATGTGCGCGCGTTGTTATAACGCGCGAGTACAATCGGTAGTAATGCCCCGTCGACAGAAGAGGCCGAGGGGTTGATTATGTTAGAGTCTGTGTCAGGCACATCTACGGCGCACACTGAGACTTGGGAATGTTACCTGTCTATCTACCTGTATTGGGTGTCTAAAAAGTGTCAACTTTTGTCTTCTTATGCTCGGCCTCGAGTACCAGGCGGGTCTACCTCTACTTGGTGAGGTACCGACCGCCTGCTAATTGAGTATTTCCGCTGCCGCGAGCCTCTTTTCCCGCCACCTGAGTGCTTTTCCCACTGTAACATTTAATACCACGGTCGTGAGAGAGCACCGGTCCTTCGGGCCGTCTACCCAACCAAGTGCCTTGGTGGGTCGCACACATGTTCAAGCCGACAAGCATACGGATAGGCACGCTGACTTGCAGGCGTGCACACGCACGCAAACTAAGAAAGACAGACCAACTGCGTCTACTTATAGGAAGGCGGGTCCTTAGCATACCGTGGTAAGAGCTAGCCCAGTAGGTAAAGGCGCAGACTGATCGGCAAAGGGTACTGGAATCGAGTCCGACCTGCCTCCGGGCTAGCTCTTTTGCTAGCTACAAGGGGGGCGGGGCCTGCCTTTTCCGCCCGCCCTCAGACAGGCGGGATTCGAACCCACGACCGTACATGTAGGAGCTAGTAGGGTTAGTTCGTTAGTTAGGAACCGAGGGTCGTAGGGCTCCGACACTTGGCAAAGTAGGAGGAAATTGTAGGTTGGATCTAATTAGGTTTATTATTTCTGTTTTCTTATTTTGATTTAAAAAAATATATATTATTTTTTCTTTTACTTTTTGTGTTTTCCCCGACGGCCTACCTGCCCCGAGGTGCCCAAATGATTCCCGCCCCGATACTGGCACATTCACCTAGTAAGGGCCCGCCCGATTGTGGTCGGTAGAACTCCGCCGCAGGGCAATGCAATACGAGCAAGGACTACAGCGGGAGGCAGACGAAGAAAAAACGAGAAGGAGTACGGGGAAGCTGCGCAAAGGGTGATCAGCGATCACAAACAAAATAGAAAGTACCGTCGAGAAAAAGAAAGGCGAAGGGAGGAAGAAGGAAGAAAGGAGGAAGAAGGGAGGAAGGAGGAAGAAGGAGAAGGAGGAGGGAGAAGAAAGAAGGAAGGAGAAAGGAGGAGGAAGAGGAGAAGAGGCGGCAGGTCACATGCTGTAGTGAAAGGAAGAGGAGAAGGAGTTAGAGGAAGGGAAATACGTACCAGACTGGGCGGCAAAAGCTCGTCGACGACAAAGGCTCCGACAAACGACGACATCTAGCGGCGTGACAAAGACGACGACTCGGATATAGGCAAGGAGAGAGAAGGGCTGGTGAGTCTATAACTATGCGGCTTACCTCGGGAATGAATAAAATAAATAAAGAAATAAAGAAATAAATAAATAAAATAATGAATCTACCGCTGAAATGTGGGTATGTACACACACTTTGTGTGTGTGCGTATGTGTGTGTGTGTGTGAGAGAGAGAGAGAGAGAGTTCTTCTTCTTCCTCTTCTAAATCTACCATCTCTTCACGCTCTCTCCATCAGATTTCTCAGTGCCTGCGGACTACGTATGAGAGAGAGAGAGGGAGAGAGAGTTGTGACTCGAGACTTAACGATATTAGATCTAGACTCGACATTGGGATTTAGACACCGGACGGGGATTATTTGGGACCTGTATCACAGACTTGGTATTGATGACATTCCCATATTTCCCTTCCCTCGTTTAACCCTCCTCTTCGCCTGAGTATGGCAAGGGCTGGCGCACCGTCTTGTGTGAGCGCCAGGCCCCTTCACACCATGAAACGATGATGATATACGATGGGGTTGCGCTGCAATTTTGATTGTTCGTATTATTGGTATCTAAGTCTTCCGCTACGCTATCATGTACTTTGTATGAGAGGTCGGTTCTTGTTCTGGTCTGCACCTTCACAATATGCAACAGTGTGTATGTGTGTGTGTGTGTGTGTGTGTGTGTGTGTGCGTATGAGAGAGTGTGAAAGGAGGCATGACTGTCTGCTACGATTACAACCCACCCCGACGTTTCTGCATCAGGTTGGAAAGATAGCTGGTATACATTCTCTATCGTCGCTATTATTATTATTACTGTATTATTATTATTATTACTATTAAATCATTATTATTATTATTATTATTATTATTGATTTTGAACACGTTATAGAAACAAAGAAGAGATGAAGGCTGCTCACATGGCGGTTGATGACGGCAACATTCCCGGCTTGCAAGCGATAGAACGTCGATGCAGCAGCCTCGGCCCCGCGTCTGCTGATGCGAGGGTAGGGGCTTGTAGATATACGGGATGCTTCTGCCCACGACGTTCTGAGGTTGGCCAGTCATCCGCTCAAACATAGAGTTATCGAGGACGGTGGAGATGAGGAGAGAGGTAGAGAACAGGTAAGGCTCCTATCCCGTGGCGGACTCCCTAATGCTTCTATCGATAGAATGAGTAAAATCGGAATGAATCTGCGGCTAGAATATTGAACTGTATGCGGCAATACTTGTTCAATTGCGCGAGTATGAAACGGTAGGGGGCCTCAAGCTACTTTCATCGATAGGATGAGCAAAATCGAATGAATCTACTACTATAGCTTGGGAAATGAACTCCGAGAAGTGCGTGTGTGTGCGTGTGTGAGGGAGGGTGGAACTAGTAAGTAGTGAGTGAGAGAGTAATAGAATGACGAACGATGGAGTAAGGAAATATGACGCAAAGCATGCTGAGGCAGAGCGAGGAGGCAGTTGATTCCGTTATGGAGGAAAGGTGAATGCGGTAAAAGGGAGTAGGTTGCGCAACAGGGTAGTGAGGAAGAAGAAATAACAGAATAGAGGGGCAGGATTGGGCATCGAAAATCGTACTTATGGAAGCTTTAGAGAAGGGGAGATAAATATCTAAGGTGAAGGGAGAGAGAAAGATCGAAGGTGAAGGGAGAAAGAGAGATCGACGATGAAAGGGGGAGAAAAAGATCGGAGAAGGAAAGTGAAGGAGGTGATAAGAGAGATCTAAGAAGGAGGGAGAAAGGAGAGATAGAGGAGAAAAGAGGAGGGGGATGGTGATGAGGATGGTGATGATGATGATGATGGTGATATGATGATGATGATGACGATGACGATGATGATGATGATGATGATGATGATGATGATGATGATGTGAGGGCACATACCTGGCGTTGGCGATGGTCTGCAATGGCCGACATCTTCAAGTACTTCGGGCTGCCGCTGATGTCAACAGTTGCTTTGTCTTTTTGTAGTCCGTAGTAGCTGCGTAGGAGTAGGCTGGGCGCTGAGCGCCAAGTGTGAGTGTGAAGGAACTGGACTCTTGTGATGAGAGGAGAGAGTATGCTCTCCATGGACATTGGTTTTCAATGCTACGAGCCTCCATTGGTGTCTTATTGGTACAATGTTACTTTCTTGACACAATGTGACTTTCAGTGTGAAGGTGTAATCCGGAGTTGTCATCTCGCTGTTACTTTCGTCGCACTGCTATTGTCATTATTATTATTATTATTATTATTGTTATTGTTATTATTATTATTATTATTATTATTATTATTATTATTATTATTATTATTATTATTGTATGCTTAAGGTCCTTGGGTCCACGTGGCATCTGTGAGCTGGGGGAGAGAGGTCGGCGTTGGTGTTGACGTCTGCACTCGCTGGTCGTCAAGTTATCTGGTTGCCTCCATGCTGTAGTGGTAGTATCAGGCTGTAAAATGGATAGGGCGTCTGACGCCATTCAAGGGAGAGAACTGCATTGGGTTGTGCTGTTGGTTGGACTTAGACACTGACTCACGATTCTGCTGTATCGTTCTCAAATGGATGGTTGCTTGGGCCCATTGGCTATCTGCTCTTGCTTTGGCTACTTGGACTTCAGTGTGATTCGGCGATTTGGATTTCGGTGCTTCGTCCATGTTCATGTTTATTGCATCTATTATTATTATTATTGTTATTATTAATATTATTATTATTTTATTATTATTATTGGTGTGGTTTGGATCCACGTGGCATCTGTGTCGGGGGGGATCGAGGTTGTGAGTGTAGCGCGAGACATACCTGGTGCACGAATCGTGCGGCATGGGCTGAGATCGGCTCATACCGGGGAAACTGTTAATGACATCAGCGGCGTCATGGTATAGGCTAGATAGTATCGGCCGTATGTAGTCCGGGCGCCGATGCGCCAGATAAGATATCAACTTTGGTTCTTTGTTGTTGGTAAAGGGACTGCTCATGCATTGTCAAAAGTTTGAGCTTGCTGTAATCTTATTTGGAGAAACTCGTGATACAAGTCTGCTGTTGGTTTGTTATTATTATTATTATTATTTTATTATCCTACACCTTAAGCGCGGTGGGCTTGCGGGGGGAGGTCGTGTTCCGCTGCGCGCCGGAATCGGGCCGAGCTTTTGATTCGGCCCGGTTGATGAAGGCGATCGAGGGTGGTGGCGTGTGCCGAGCGGTGCGCGTACCCAATTGTTCACAGCGAGCCGACAAACGAGAGAGCGCGCCCACAGAGGCCGGGCGGTGGCGGGCGTCGATGCGAGTGAATAACTTGAAGCACCCGCCATCGGATAGCCCGGCCGCTTTCGAAAAATGAAAAAAAAGGAAAAAAAAAAGTTGTTTTTTTTTTTTCCCGGGGCTGGGGTCGGCTTGCTTTTTCGAATAACTAGAAGTGCGACGAATCGGTCCAAAAAGTTGTGCTTTTTGGTTTTGTTTTTTTTTCGATTTTATTGTTTTTTTCTTTTTGTTTCTTTGTTTGATTTGTTTTTTTTTCGCGGTCTTAGACGTCGTTTTTCTCTTTGATTTTTTTTTATTATTTTTTTTGGGTCTTACATCTCGTGTTTTTTTTCTGTTTCGTTCCTTTTCCCTTGGTTATCTTATTTTTCCCCAAATTATTTTCTTTCTTTATTTGTTTGTTTTCTCATTTTTCTTTTGTCCCGTCGTTGTTTCCGTTTTCAATTGTTTTTTTTTTTTTTTTTTTTTTTTTTTTTTTTTTTTTTTTTTTTTTTCC
>BFEA01000299.1:1657921-1683365 GCA_003427395.1 Chara braunii | reverse complement strand
GGGAAAAAAAAAAAAAAAAAAAAAAAGAGGAAGAAGAAGAAGAAGAAGAAGGAGATGAAAAAGAAAATTCATCCTCTTTCTTCCACTCACCTTGTTAATGTCTTGGATATGGAGTTTCAATCTTGATGAGGTTTTTCTCCTCCTTGTATAACTCCTCCTTGGTTTTGGCTTCCTCTTTCTTCAAGCCTCTCTCCTTACTTTCTCACGTCTTCCCAAGTTGCCTCAAACTCCCATCACCATGGCTATGGAGTCCTCCACTCTAGGAGGGCTAATGAGGCTCCCTCTGGCCTCTCTCTCTTCCTCACACCCAGGGGGCTATGGCGGATCACTTCCCCTAGTGCCAGCCTCACTACCTCTAGTCTTTAAAGCTCCGCTCCCTAGCTCATGACTTCCACCAAGCTCCCAAACTAGCATGGGCTCTCCTCTCCTCTCTCCAAGTGAAAGAGTGTTCTCATGAGCCCACTTGGGCAGCATAGGCACTCCTCATGCAATTGTGAAAGTGGCGAACTGAATTCCCAGCTTATGTAGGCTGAAACCAGCAGTCCGGCCATCCCATGAGCCTCCCCATGAGCCTTGAGGTGAACCGAGGTACCCGCAAGCCAAAATTCCACCACTAGGCCTTTCTGGAGGTACCAGGACCTCTTTTTGGCTAAGTGCATATAGTCCGAATGGTTGGTACCAACTCGGATTGCCTCTTGGCGTACTCCGGTCTCCTTTCTACCTCACAAATGTTGCCCCCTTGGGTCCTTATGCCCAAGGGGCAATTTTACTTGAAAGAAAAAAACCTTGTGGGCTTTTTTCTCAATTTTTTCAGTTTGTACCCCATTTTTGGTAGGCCGAGATATTTTTTCATGCAGCGGCACATTTTCAGCCTTGGATCTGGCTGAGATCCAAAACCAGCAATAATCTCTGCTACCCCCTAGTAGCCCTTGCTTCAATTTTGAGCCCCTAAGTCCACTTTTTCAATTTTTGGTGCATTTGGCTCTCTTTTTGTCATTTTCCCTCTTTTGTTTCTTTCCATTTTGGGCTGCCACCTCATTCCGAAGCTAGCCGTTTTGAGCTGGCCCACAAAAAACGGCTAGTTCGTCTCCACCATGAGATCTGATCTCAGATCCATGGTCCAAAAGAAAATCGGTCATTTCCTTTTTGCATTTCCTCTCATTTTCTGTTTTTTAATTAAGATTTTATTGAGATATGGCCCTAAGGGTCATATCTCTACAATCTGAATTGCCCTCCCTCATTCTAGGAGGGATGAGGTCACAGTTGGGACCTGCCAGTCCCTACTGTGCAGGTCCCAATAGACCGGCACACTCTCGTCCACTTTTTTTTCCCTTTTTGTCCCATTCATCCTCATTTCTCTCTCATTGGTCTTTCTTTTTCTTTTATTTCAGTTCTGACAAGTGTCAAACTGCTGTGCACCCTCTTTCTAGGCCCTAAGGCCTTATTCAAGGTCAGGTTCATGGCTGTTACTTGGCCGTTACATCTCGGATTCCAACAATGTCACCCCCATGCTTTCATAGGGCTCCGTTTTGCCTCCGTTTGTCCAATTTTGAGCCCCATTTGCTCCGATTTTCTAAGGACAGCCTTTTTCTCATGTTCAGCCTCTTAAAGCTCTCTTTTCTCATGCCTAGCTAGTCCGAGATATCTCGGACTGCTGGGCAGCCCTCCCAATACCATTATTTTGCTTTCTTTTTTGTCATGGCTCTCCCAATTGCCCCCACTAGTGCTTGCACTAGTGATGCTTATATTTTCCACCGTCTAGATCCTTGATCTCTATGGTGCCGCTTGCTTGCACAATTATTCTTTGTGCTTGCTCATGGTCCTCTTGGAAAATCCCAAGTCCCCGCCACTTTCCTCCATACTAGTTCCATTTTCTTGTCCCGCCGGCGCGCGTCCCGTTTTTCGACTTTTATTGTTTGGACCCACTTGGTCCCCGACAACATTCCGGATGGTGTCCCATTTTTAATTTTGGGACCCCTTTGCCCTTGGTGGTCTCATCATCTCTACATGTGTGCTGATTTTTCTAGGCCGTGAGATCTCATCTCACGGTCGCCGTTTACCGTCTCCACTTGCCTCATGCCGTGGCTTATTTTCCCTTAGTCTAGGCACCCCCATGCAGTCCGTTATTTCAGGGTCTACAGTCATGGCCATTTTTCTAGTCCCACAGCCCCACAACTTGCCCCATGCTAAAAGAAAATGAAGCGTTAAATTTCTAAGTGCATCCGGGCTCAATATTGGTTCCGGATGCACCTAGAACATGTGTTTTCCCTCCCCCATGTAGTCCGTTGCAACTCGGACTGCAATCGGGGTCAATTTGCTAGCCCTAATGCCCCACAACTAACCCCTACTCAAAGGAAAAAGAAACGACCAATTTCCAAGTGCATCCGGATTTGATTTTGGCTCTGGATGCATCTAAAACATGTGTTTCTCCTCAGGCATGTAATCCGTTTTATTTCGGCTGCATGGGGCCTTGATTTTCTTTGATTTTCTCTACAAAAATCAAAGAAAATCAAAGTCCTTTGTAACCGCCATATTCCAGAATGAATCTGGTCACAGATGAATCTTCCCAAGTGGCCGTTTTTTACCGTTAAGGTCTTTTTCTCTTTTCTTTTCTTTTCTCTTTTCTTTTCTTTTCTTTTTCCTCTTTTCTTGGACAGTAGGGACCTGCCAGTTCCTACTTGTGGCAGTCCCTACTGATGGCCAACTTACTCACTCCCTTTCACTTTTTTTGTCTTATTCTCTCACATTTTCTTTTCTAGCATGCCAAGTGTCAAGTGGCTATTAAGGCCCTTTTCTAACCCCTTCCTCTTAGTTTTGGCGCTTCCTATCCCCAAGGTGCAGTCCGTTATATCTCGGACTTCAATAATGGCCTTCTCATGCCCACGGGAACTTCCTCTCACTCCTATTTTTTTTCCATAATGGCCCCTCCTACTCCGATTTTCACTCGGAAGCCTATTTTCCACACAGGGTCTCATTTGACTCAATTTTCTTGAGGAGGGCTAATTCGAGATTTTTCGGATTGCTCCCATGCCTCGCACTTCAATTTTCTTTACTTTTTCTTTTCCTTTTGGCCTTCCCGTTTGCTACTACGAGTGCTTGCACTGGTGGTGCTAATATTCTTGGTCGTCAAGATGTCGATCTTTACGGTGCACCTTGCCCTTATTATTTTCCCTCATGTGGTGCGCCGTTTCTTCTTGGGATTTTCACATGTCCCCGCCACTTGTCCCGTCGGTGGTCCCCTGGTACTTAGGTCCGCCGGTGGTCCCGGATACTTAGTCCTGCCGGTGGTCCGCAGCACTTAGTCCCGCTGGTGGTCCCCGACACAGTCTCGTCGGCTGTCCTCGACACTTAGTCCCGCGGGTGGTCCCTGACACATTTCGCCCCGGATGCCATTATTTTCACTTAGTCCCACGTGGCCCCGGGTGCCTTTCCCCGAGGTGTCCCACGTCCCTTGGGCGTTTTGCCGCCCCCTGGTGACCCCTCTCCCTTGTCTTTTCTTACGTCTTGTGTGCGCCGATCTCTTTGGTCATGGGCCTCCGCTCCGAGGCTCCCGTAGGTGGCCCCACATTGGCCCCTCGTTCTCTAGCTTCCCACGACCCTGGGGTCATCCATCTCTCGACTTCCACTTTTTTTTATCACTGTCGCGCTCCACTTGCTGGTTCAAGGGCCCTTTGGCCTTAGTCTTATTGCATCCCAACGGTCCTCCCGGCTTCATGCTACGTCCTATATGCCCGTGCTTCTGCGCTTATTCTCGTGTCGTTGCTGGTTTTCTCCTCCTGTGGTTTTCACCCCAGGACATCACTCCCCTCTGTGACCTAATCCTTTGTCTTTTCTCTCTCCTGCCTCCTCACTCCGGATTTCTTTGTTGTGCACAGTTCGTCCATATTCAGTCTCTCGAGTGAAGGGAAGCTATTCGGGACTCACCGGTCCAAACACATTCCCCCCACTCATTCGCGATGTCCTCATCGCGCACCAATATTTTTTCAGTGGGTTTTTGAGGGGTATACGGAAGAGGAGGAGGAGATGTTATGGGTGGTTAGTTTGCCAGGGTCCATTTTGTCTTTTCTTGCTCCTTTCTTGGTTTTCTTCTAGTTTCCGACCTTGGAACGGGGAGGGGTGTACAGGGTCAAGCTTTCTTTGCCCTTTAGGCTTCTCACGTTTCATTCATCACCCGTAATACATGAAAACCTCATTTGTCTCAGTAATCACCCGTAGTACATCAAACCCTTTTCGTCTCGTTCATCACCCTCAGAGCATCAGAACCCCTTTTGTCTCGTTCATCACCCTCAAAGCATCAAAACCCCTTTCGTCTCGTTCATCACCCGTAGTACATCAAAATCCCTTTCCAGTTTTCCTCATTTCGCTGCCCCTGCTTCTCCCTCGAGTCTTGTCATCCCAGACACACTTTGGTTGATCCTCCTTCCATCCCTTGCCAACCAGGCCCCTTTTCCGGCTTCCATCACCCTTAATGTATTTTCTTCTTGGCTTTTCGGCCCGTGCAATCCACGCCTCCCATCATTCTTTCCTCAATCTTATGCTTAGCCAAATTCACATTTTTTTTTCCCATGTCTTTTTGCCCAGCTTTCTCTAGCCCTGCCAATTTCGCATGCCTGTCACCCCCATTCTCAAAATCCGCATTACTTAGTCCATTTCATACGCATCTTTCTTCTGGCCTCTTGCCAGACCCTTTTCATACTCATGCAAAGTCCATCACATATATTTTTCTTTCTGGCGTCTTGCCATACTTTTTCTTAGGTCGACACAAAACCCAATTACACGTCTTTCTCTTCTGGCCTTCTTGCCAGGTCTTCTCTCAAGCCTACCCAAAGTCAATTACTCATCCATTTCCCTTCTGGACATTTTGCCATGTCTTTTCTCAAGCCCATGCAGAGTCAATTACTCATCCATTTCTCTTATGGACATCTTGCCAGACCTTTTCTCAAGCCTGCGCAAAGTTAATTACTCATCCATTTCTTTCTTCTGGACATCTTGCCAGGCCTTTACTCAAGCTTATGGTAACCTTCTCTTTTGCACGCTTTTTCATCGATAGATGACACACCTTCTCCCCACTCAAAATGCGATGTCCCATCGCACGACTAGTTCTCACTCGGAGGTACGCAGACCTTGGCCCACCAACTGAGTAAACGGATGTCGGCCCATCAGCCCCAAAAAGGAAGGGTGATCAGTCCTCCCCCTGTTGATAACTCACCTTATCCCCTACCCCGTCCGACCTTTTGCCGCTTACGAGACGGGCGTCATCACTGAGGCACCTCCTCACATCTGGCAGGTAGGTCCAGTCCAAAATCTCCCAGGACCCCGTCTTGCCGTAAGGGCTTTCTCGGGAATCGTTTCTCCCAAGTGGTGTTTTCTTGGATCCGTCCTCTTCCTTTCAAGAGAGTTGGGACTCTCAATTAGTTTGCGAGTGCAGTTACGAAGACCTCGCGGTTAGTCCCGGAACGGTTGTAATGATCCGGCAGGGCGGTGTCACTCGCCCTGTGGTGGTTGCAGCTTCCACCCGGTACTACGCCTGACTCCTCTCTCTGGACAGTGCTGCTCAACTTAATGCGAGTAGTCGTGGTCCGTTCCAAACGGTCGTGCCGCCCCTCTACGGCATGGCGTGTGGTTGAAGAGAAAAAATGAGACTCAGGAAAAAGAATGGCTCTCTTGCCCGTTTGGCTCAACGCCCTTGACGTTTAGGTTTTCAACATGAGGTGCAGTTTGAACTCCCCGACTAGAGCTCGTTGTCGGGGTTAGTTCCGGACGGCCAGCATCAATCAAAGAGAAAGGTGCTTTGGTCCTTCAACCCTTATTCCTTCTTATAAGGAGCAGGTCGCACTGAGACTTTTTTCTTAACGGGTAGAGGTCTTGGGGTCGCGATGCAGGCATTGCTATCCCCCTTATGTTGAGACCCGAGACTAGAAGAAAAATGAAAGCTCAATCTCTTGCTATTTCCATGGTCGGTCCGACGACCTTTCATCAAATTGGCTAGGGTTCCCTGACTATGCAATGCAATATCCAATTCTCAAACACTCAATCCAATGTTATTTCCAAGGCTGATTCTCATGGCTGGTCCGGCAGCCTCACATCAATCAAGGCCACCCCTTGTGGCCGCTCTGGCAGACGCTTTCTCAATAGTCATCTTCTCAAGACCGACCCTTCGGCTCATTCAATCCTCAAACCTCTCATTCCTCAATACCCAATCCTTGTGACCGTCCCAACGGTCTCTGCCCCTCTTGACTTTAAGGCTCGGTCTTCTTTATCCTGCCCTTCTCATTCTCTTTCATCCATCCTCTTGGCTATTTCAATGACCGACCCACCGACCTTTTCCATCTCTTTCATCCATCCCATTGGCTATTTCAATGACCGATCCACCGGCCTTTTCCATTTCTTTCATCCAATTCATTGGCCATTTCAATGATCGACCCACCGGCCTTTTCCATCTCTTATTGCTCATTCCAGCTCATTCTCAATCATCCTTTCTCAGTCAACCTTTCTCAATCAATTATGCAGGGGACCCCAGTGCCTATTTCAAAAGAAACGTCCCTTGTCAGGGGCCATTTCCAAACAACCTGGTTAGGGTCGTTCTTTTCCATTCTCGAATCGAAGAGCCTGGTTAGAGCCATTTCTTTCCATTCTCAAGTCGAACAGCCTGGTTAGGGTCATTCCTTTCCATTCTCAAGACGAACAACCTGGTCAGGGTCATTCCTTTCCATTCTCAAGTCGAACAGCCTGGTTAGGGTCATTCCTTTCCATTCTCAAGTCGAACAGCCTGGTTAGGGTCATTCCTTTTCATTCTCAATGTTAGCGTCCGAGGGGGTGGGCCTCGAGGACACGGATCCCATTTCTGTCTGGGAGGTTAGAAGGTGGTCATTTTTTTTTCAGTTTTATGCATGTGGTTTCCTTTCATCGATTCCTCAGAGCAATGTACTTTCCATGCATACATCCGACTTAGCGTCTACTACTCGAGTTGGGGCTCGTGATCTCAAGCAGCACTAGCCTACCCGGCCGTTCAACCATAGCAAAAGACTGGGGCGCCCCCTCTTATTTTCACTCATTCTGATGACTCGGATCTCAGCTATTCTCATACTCATCCATGACTCAGTTGGATTAGGCTCCTAGAGAAGGAGTGTTCTTCACGTCCCTTAACCCGTAGGTTCCTTTACCCCTCTTGTACTCGACCAACATTCAATGCCTTGCTTTACTCGTCAATCTGTACTCAAAGTTTCTTTTATTAAAAGCACGATCCTCATTTCATCCAAAATCCACAATACACCCTTCCCAACTGGCCTCATCCCATGCCCCACGTCATTGTCTTGTGTACCCTCTTTCGAATGTAGCCCATCCAGAAAGTAGCCTCAAAGCTATCTTCTAACTTATCGTGACACAGTCTTAGCTGACTCTCTCATCACTCATCTTTATCAAGCTTACTCATACTATACACGCTCTTGTCGTTCCCATGTCTTGCAAAAAGAAAAGCAGGAATCTTGTTCAATGCTTAATCAACATCTAGTTCCTATTGCTGCCTTGTGCCTCAACTTGCTCGATTCCTTATCCACCTTGTTCCTCGGCAGGTTTTCTAGCCCCCAGACCGAAGGTCTCGATTTCTCTCCTTTTCCTTGCAATTTCCTGTAACTTTGCCTTACTAAAAAAGTCCAACGGCGTGGCTTCCACCCCTGTCTTTGTGAGTTCTCGGGTCGTGATGATCCATTCGTGCTTGATCACATTGGTCCATTGCTAAAACCAATGACTGGGCGTCGACCCAAACTCATCCTCCCATCTGAAGGCCTCTTCATGCGGCTGGTGCATCGGAGGCCGCCTCTCTTTCCTAGGCCTCGAGATTTCATCCTTCTCATCCCCGCTGTTGATTTCTATGATTTATTGTACATCCTCCTCCTCGTCCCCCTCGTCCTCCGTCTGTATGGGGCTATACCCTCCCGTTAGGTTCTTTGGATTGTATGTATAAGGAATCTTTGTCCTTGTCCCATACCCCTCACAACTTTCGTGGCCGCTTCGTCCTTCAAGCGGACTTTCCCTTCTCTCCTCACCTTCCTCATGCTCGTCACGCATGTTCTGCCTCCCCTCGCTTTCCCATGTCGAGACTCACGTTGTTCGCCCCTGTTAGCTCCTCCCTCGTAAGAGGCCTGTGCCTTGTCTCCTATGTCCGCTTTGGCCCCTTCTCCCACATTTGTCCTTTCCTTCTCGCCCTCACTCTCAGATGAGATCTCTATAGCTTCTCCCTCCCGGAGGGGCGAGGGTCTTCTACATACGCACTTTCTTCCTTCCCTGCCTACCACTGGCCCGGCTATGAGCCCAATGTACAACTTTCTCTTCGTCGTCCTCCTCCCTCGACTTGGTCTCGCTTTTTTCCTTGCGGTAGGTCCGTTGATTGCCCCGTTGTCGTTCTCGTTGTCGAATTTCATTTTTACTTTTCTTTGTGTTTTTTCTTCTAGGTCCTGTACAACAAAACAACACCCGCAAAACCCCTCATACACCCGTTTCCTCAGTCCGGTAGGCAGTTCCCGTTTCCCCAGAATGCTCCCAGTATCCTTCGCATCATGCCACTATTATGCATTTCCTTCCCTTATGCGAAATGCCCAGCTTGAGATGATCCCATTATTTCCCCATAAAAAAAGTATGACACAATGCTCCCGATCATCCTTCCCGTTGTCGCACAAACCCGTTCCCACAAACTCCCAAGTCATCCTGCCTTCCAACCTCAGTCAGTCCAAGCCATTGCCCCAACCCCAAAAAAAATGACAGTCCCACAGACGTGGTCAGAGACAGAACCGTAGTGTGGACAAGACCGTTGTCAGTCCTTAGCTTGTACCCCGTCAGTTTCCTTATCCTCGGCCTCCTAAAGCCATTGTTCTACTGGGTCCCAACTTAGAAACCTGACCAATCGTTGCCCCGGGAAAGGTCCTTTCAATCCAGTTTCATCCAAATCTTCCAGTTCGAAGGTGTTCAGTCCCACCCGCTTGGCGACCCGGTAGGGGCCTTTGAACCTCCTCCCCAGCTGTCCAGACTAAGTACTTTCTAGTGTCGAGTTCCTTAGCAATACTGTCTCCCCCACCTGAAGTGGTTCCTTTCTGACATTYTTAACMTGGTCMCACCTTGCTTTGTCCCTCATCCTGCTGTCTAGCACCCGRTTSGCGATGTCTTCCATGACCTCTTCGTTCTTAAGGACCTGTTGACACMTTGCSTCGATTAACTCTTCYGTGGTCATTYRCGGATCATCATCTAACCTATTCCAGGTAGGTATCAAGGCCTCAACGGGAAAGTCGATCTCCCTCCCGTACCAAAGTTCTGCTGGGATACATCCCGTTGTCCTCTTAGGTGTCATGTTCTCTGAGAAGACAGTCTGCTTGAGATACCTAGGCCCGCTTCCCAGATGATCCGTTGCGAGTTTCGCAATCGTGTTCTTTAAGGTTCGGTGCCCTCTTTATACAGGTGCATTGGCCTCCGGGTGATACGGCTCGATGAGTTTGATCGGTATGCAGAGTCTCTTAAGCATTCCCAATACTTCTTGGTTCACAAATTTTGTCCTATTGTCCACTATAAATCTCCTGACGAAAGGATGTCTCAGGTAGAAATCTTCTATCTAGTCCGCTACACTTCTCCCTGTCTTTTTCTTGAGAGCGACCACCTCCACGAACCCACTCAAGTTGTCTCGCGCATCTAGAATATACCTCTACCCATACGGTCAAGGTGGACCAGATGTCCCGGCCCTAGCACCCGCGTTGGTCTAAGTGGCTCGAAGACACGTGCCGAGCTTCGTTCCTGGCAGATAAGGCATGTCTGGCAGTATATGGCGACCATGCCTGCCATGCTTGTCCAATAATAAACTGGCATCATCTTTGCGAGAGTTCCTTTGGACAACCGATGCCCTCCTGCTAATCCATCGTGCATTGCCTGGATACATCTAACTGCCTAGATCTTCCGCACACAACTCTTCTAGGCATAACACCTTCCTCTCTTCGGAACAGATGGTCGCCCCTTAGGACGTACCTTTCGGCCTCCTCCCTTGCTTTAGTGCTGACTTCCGTGGGTTGTTTGTTTCCTACCAGTAACAACCCGATCTCCCGAAAGATCCCTTCGTATATCAGGGCATAAAAAAACTCCTCCCCTTCCTGGCCCTCATCCTTTCCCTCCTGCATCTGGTTTACCACCCATTGCAACTTTTTCTTTCCCACGATTCCACGAAGCTCATCACGGCTTCCCGGTCTCCCTCAACCGCCATTGCTATTAGTTCCTTCTCCGGTCCTACTATCGCTCCCCATGAATCTCTCTCCTCTTTACGACCTCGAGTGGTGACTGGTCCTTCTCTAAGTTCTGCCACTACGGCAGGCGCCCCCTTCTCCAAAGTCCGGATCAACAGTTCTCCCGATGCGCATTCTTCATCCATCATTTCGTTGTCCACCGCAATAGTTCCTCCTTCGAATTCAAGGAACGCGTCTATGGGCTCCGCATCCTCCACCGCTTTGGGAGTGATGCAGACCCGACTCAGCCCATCCGCCTTGTTTTTGATTCCAGCAATCCGTTCGATCTTGTAATCGAACTGCCAGATAAATCTTACCCATCTCCCCTGCGACATTCGTCGGATCGATCCTTAAGATGAACCGCCTCCCAAATAGGTAGGCATGGAAGGTCTTGAGGCAATGTAAGATGGCTAAAACCTCTTTTTTGAACTGCGAGTACAGCCGTTCTGCAGAGTTCAGGGTTCTACTTTCGAACCTAATCGGTCTCTCTTTCTCTTCCTCATCCCGTTGAATCAGCACGCCTCCTACGGCCAAGGGTCCTCCATCCGTCTCTAGGATGAAGGGTCGTCCCACTTCGTCATTGAAGCAGGGTGCGGACAAGGTGACTTGCTCCAATGTCGGTATGTCCTTGAGGGTTTGGACAACTCCTTCTCGCTCCTCTGTCCAATCCATGGTCCCTTCTTCTCTGATCATGACCCAGATAGGCTCGACAATCTTGGCAAAATTCTTAATGAAGATCCTCCAAAATCCGACCACGCCTAGGAACGCTCTTAGCTCCGTTGTCGTGGACAGGGGTGTTATCCACTGTGATATCTTGTCTGTCTTCGTCGGGTCTGGCTTCCTACCGTAAGCACCGCAGCAAAATCCTAGTATGGTTACTTCCGGTACTGCTAGCATACTCTTTGGTCAGCTGGCCGTGATGTTGTATACTAGGAACCGGCGGAGTAAGTCCTTGATGTCTTGTAGATGGTCCCATACAAATCTCCGAATCCCCGGTTGGACTTCAGTCCCGTCCTTCTCTTGAGCGTCTTTGATCGGGTTGTCATCGATATAGGGTTCACACTTTTCTGGAAACATGTCTCCGGCAACGGCGAACATTCTCCTTTGTGCTTCGGCTACCACGTTCGTAAAGCCCATAGGGGTCACCTGCATCTGCAACTGGCCTACGGGGGTGTGCATTGCGGTGTATGGCCGGTCTCGTACATCCAACGGAAGCTGGTCGTATCCTGAGAATAGATCTATCAGGGAGTAAATGCTCCGGCCGGCATGCGATTCTGCTAATAGATCGGACTGAGGCAGCGAACCAACATTCCGGATGATTATCTCATTCAACTAAGGTAGATCCTGAATCCACCTCAGCGTCTTGTTGGGTTTCCGAAAGACGAACCACCGGTTCGCGTATGGCGACGCAGCAGGTTCTGCGATGAAGAAGTCTATTTTCGCTCGAAGAAGGTCTATCACTTCCCCTGCTATCCCAAATTCATAGGACGGACCCTTGTCATTCGAGCACTCATGTTCTACCGTGTGGATTCTGACCGGAGGAATCAGTTTTGCGTCCAACCGTCCTTTTTGGTGATCACTAAAGACAAATGTCCGGTGAAACTCTTGGTAGGTCCTTTTGATCAGGCGGTTTTCCTCTTCCGTTAAGAATCCATCTACCCCTATCTTCATTGTATCAGCTACCTCATTTCGTATCCGATGCCCTTCCATCGCTCTCCTCTCTTGGATCACTCGAAGGACTTCCTCCTCCTTCTCCATAGCCTTTTCCTTCGATGTCTCTAACAGGATCGAAACCGGTTTTGCTTTCTTCCCTACCGGCTTGTACTTTCGAACACTTCCTTCCGGGATCTTTCTCATAAAAAATGAACGGTCGGGATTGCCCTTGTCGCCTCTGCGATTCGTGGTTGAATACTAACTAGTTTCTCATTCACACAATATCCCTTTTGCACCTCTCCTTCAAATTTGGCCAACGCCACCGAGTCAACTCCTACCTTGTGATATCTGAGGGCCTTGATGAGCTGTAACAAATCGGGGATCTCGAGTGCGACTTCTGGCACATCCATGCGTACTTCTTTCCGTTTGGGCAGGCTGGCACCGAGTTCGACTTCTGATTCATTTTCTGCTACCATAACACCCAAGATTTCGTCCTCATGCCTGCTCTTCTTCTGGGGCAGGCCCATCTTGATCCATTCCTTCTCGTTGAATGCCTTCTCAATCATAATTTCTACCCTTTCTCTCATGCCCTCCATCCGCGCAAAAACCATTTTTCGTACGCTATCTTCAAACGACGGCGACCACGTTGCCAACTTCTCCTTCGGAGGGTCTCCTCCTGTCCCTAGAATTCGGAGGAGCTCTCCCCGACCGGTCACTGGGTCCTCTATGTCTACCATGTGCGTGCCATCGTGCAAGTGCATGCCTATCATTTCTACGTTTGCGCACCATGACCTCCCGAGGATTATGTCGTGATCCATTTCCTCCATTACGGTCATCCGCTGAAACGACCAGATTGACTCCCTGATTCCCGCCTTGACTGCGCATTTTGTGACATACCCAGCGAACGGGATTTCCCCACCGGTTCCCCGGATGCTCCCTGTTACTTCCTTATTTACCGTACAACCCGTGATTGTTGCGAAATCTCTCCTTATGAGAGTGATTTCTGCTCCCCCGTCTACTAATGCATCGTTATGATGAGTCTCGATCTAGATCTTCAACTTCCCCACGGGTAGCGCATGAAAGCTAAGCTTTGTTCCGGGAGGTGCCCTCATGACCTCACCACCTTTTCGGTCCGGTAAGCTCAGGCGGATGTCCGCAAAGGCCTTCTCGAGATCCTCCAGATCCCCGCGATTCCTCTGAAGGTTAGCGACCTCTTGCGGGGCTTCCTCCTCCCTTTCTTCTTCAGGTGCGTCGCGGTTCTTGTCTATCTCTACTCGCCGCCGAGCCAACAGTTATCTAAGCTCTTTTCGCAACCTAGGGCTGGCCTGCAGCATGGTCTGAAACGACACCGACAGCATGGTCCCTAGTAATTTTCTAAGGGTGTCATCGATCTCTGGCATGGTTAAGATCGGAATCTGATACTTAACTAATTTTTAGCGGCGGTAACTTTGTCTGTAAGCTTCTCTTCCCTAGGCTCCCCATAGACTTTCTCTGGTTCCCCGGCCTCAGGCTCTGCCTGGGGTACGAAACTTCCAGCAACCTCCTCCATCACGGTGTCACGAATAATCCTTCTCCCAGTCGTCCCTAGCCGAGTAGTCGCGTTCACCCTATCACGTCCGTTGTTTTCCAAAATGAAGTTGACCTGCGTCCCGCGGCCCCGAAGTTGATCCCAGATGATTTCGACCACCGGCTCAGCTTCTACCGTTGCTATCTCTAACCCATTGAGCATGATAATAACTCGTCACATCCCCCTTGGCGAGTTCCAATTCACCCGTTCTCCCTGCGGTCCGAATATCTCTCCCTTTAACGACCTGGTACATCTCCTTTTTAATATATCATGGTTGAGCTTTGGGCAGGCGCGCACATAATGTCCCGTCGCGGTGCAATACTTGCATTACTCGTTAGTCGGATCTCTCCGTCCAAATCCTCGATTGGCTACACCTGGCGGAACTACGGCTTCCTGGGGAGGGAGGGCGGGTCGAGATACTTGCGCCTGCATAACCAGTAGCGCATTTTTCACCCTTTCAATTTTGATGTCGACTCCGTGCACCCGTTCATGTAGGCTTTTAATCCCCTTCTTCACCTTGTCACTTGTCCTACCGGTCAGGTCTATGACCTCCCCTCCCTTAAGCAAGGCCAATGTCTCGGTCACTACCGTCTTTTCGGCCAGATCCTTTACTATGCTAAAATCAACATCCCGGGTTTTTACAAACTTGCTTGTCTGCTGGTAGGCTGACATAATCTTGTCTTTGTCGAACTCGGAGAACTGCCTGAGGAAGTATTTGCTCATTATGTGGTCCGTAACGCCGGTGATCCTTAGTGCCACCAGAGTGAACTCCCGTAGGAAGTCATTGTACGTTGCGAAGTTCTTCCTCTGAACTGCCGCTAAGTCGGCCTCCGTAGCCATCTTCTCTGCTGCCAGGTATTTTATCATCATCACATCCCGGGTTTCCTTCCAGGATCGGCTCGCGGCTATAATGGTCATTATGTCCCGTCTCAAGCTCAAAGACACATGCTGTCCCAGGTGGTCCATCTTTTCTTCTTCGGTCCATTTCAACAATGCGGCCAAGTTCTCGTAATCTATCAGGAATTATGTGATGTTCGCTTCGTCAAACGTCAACTTTTTCTTAGCGTCTGCTAGGTAGCCTTGGTTTTTGTTCAGCGCTCGCGCGAGGGATGATACTATCTTCCTAAGGCCGCCTTCGGGGCTACTGACCTCGCCCCCCATACTGGTATCCGGTCCTTCCTTGTCGGCCTTCTGTCCCTCCCTAGTCTTTGCAGTTCCTTCCAGGTCGAACCATCCCAACACCCTTTCCCTGAGGCTCCAGAGTCCTTCACATGCTCGCATTACCGCTGGTGTGGTCGGCAGACGGCTAGCCCTAGTATCTATGGCTGGTGGGTTTGTAGCTTTCTCTACCTCTATCCCCGGAGAATTCTCTCTCTCTTTCCCTCTTTTCCTCGGTGTTCCTCCACGGTCACTACCCTTATCCCCTTGCCCAATTCCGCCTCGGCCGGTCCTCCGTTCGTCCCGCGGTTCTTCCTGCAGAGGACCTTCTTCGTTTCTAGTCATCATTTCCTCGATCAATCTTGCCTTGTACTCCGCGGTCATTTTTTTTATCTCTGCTAGTTTGCGCCTCGCATCCGTGACCCTTACTTTCTTAGACACAACTCCCTCTGAATTCCGGGGGCTTCTCCTATCCTTATTTCTGCCCTCCTTGGTTTCCTAAGTCCCTTGCCTGCTTCCCCCGACTTTCCCCGAGCTTTCCCCTAAGGAGATTTCCTTCCGGTCCTTTTTGGTACCATCCGGATTTATCGACTCTCTGTCTTTCTACCCCTCTTCGCTTTGTACGACACTGCCTCCTAAGTCTGGTCCTCCTTCGCTCTTACGGTTACCCGTCTCGTCCTCCGTTGCCATTTTGCCTAGTTTTGCATAAACCAGAGGATTCCCCACGACACACGCAACGCGAGGCATTTAGGTTTTCTAGGTTCCGGCTTCATTGACTTATCTTTATTCGGGAAATAGCCTTCTCCCTATTTCCGTTTCCTGATTGCTTCCCTAAGAAGGAGCCACGACCGACTCTGCTGCCCTGCCAAGCTAAGGGCGTGACTTAGTTTCCTTTATCACAGGCTCGTTTAGAGCGCCCTTGTCCCGTCGGGCCAGCGCGTAGGAGTTCGGGTTAGGCATTCTGCTAGGTGTTTCCCGGGCAGTATTCCCTTTTCCGACCTTCAGGGTCATGACAACCATTAGGAGTCTATCCTCCCCTCTTTGTTCTCTAGCGAGTTTTGATAGTCCGGGTCCGAGACCTTTCCTTATTTCCATCGGCGGGCTTATACTCAATTTGCCTCATTGGCCCGCCCCCGGATGCTAGTCCTGTTCCCGCCCTCGTGGCCCTTCTGGTTCGGTAGGCTTCTCGAATAGTTGATCCACCCCTGCTAGATAACTCTCTCCTATCCCGATTTCTCTTAGGATTATTTGTTCGTATTCCGCCCAGGCTAGCCGTGGTAACCCAAATATCAAAATATGGATGACTTCCAGTAACTTGTGGGCCATGTTTCCCCAGAACGGCCCATGTTCCACAGAAACATCGTAGAACATCCCGATGGTCTGAAAGGGGAAGTGGTCTACCCAGACTATCGCCGAGTCTGCCTGCTCCAGTGCCCTCGCGAGGCTCCCGAAGATGAGGTCTATCATAAATCGGGGGACCCGACACCTCAGCGGTGTGGTTGGTGCCCTGAATTCCCTCCAACCTCTCATTTCCACCCTGGTAAGTAAATCCACGTTTCTCCTATCCCTGACTGATTGTCCTATCCGTGTCAATACTCGGGCCGCCCTCTGAAAGACCGGAGCCAGCTCGTGGCCTTGCGCTATTTCTATCCCCAGCAAGTGTCAGCCAACCTCGGGTAGGTACAGGACCCCGGTTACCTCTAAATTGGTGAATAGATCATCCTTAGGTCATCGGTTGATTCTCATCTCCGTCCACCGACATTCCACCAACTTGAAGGCGATGTCTCTCCCCAAAGTTACGGTCCGCCATTCTACGTCGAATCTCCGAAAGTTGGAATTCGACGGGAGGGACACTTCCCATCGCCCGTCGTTATTCCAGGGCGGTCTGGGGTACCGGGGCTGGCGTTCCATTCGCACATGTCTTGATGCCATTGCTATCTTGGCGATTCCCTGCATAGTCTACATAGAAAGGATTACAACCGATCCTCAACAAACGTCCACCTACTGCCCCCTTACCCTTTATGTTCTCTTTCTTCTTCTCTGGTCCTGACTATCCTTCCATATTCCCAGGAGCAGCAACCTCCGATGGCTACTCGTACAATTGGTATAGGTCATCTATGTAGGTCGTGCCCCGACCTATTTCCCGCCTGATGACACCTCACATAGCCTCATCACTTATTTGCGGAATTCCCGGCCTAGTATTTACCGCTGCCCGTAGTATGCATAACACCTCGTGCCCTTGTTCATCCTCAAAGGGTCCCATCTCTAAGAAGGGCCGGTATTATTCCTGATACATTAATGCTTCCTCAAAATTTAACCCAGCTACGGCAGCTACCGCCTGCTCCACTCGCTCCACGCCCCTCATTCGTCTTAGTAGAAAGGGTGGTAGATTCATTCGTACGACCTCATTTGGCGACCTAAAGACCCCTGCTGCGGCGAATTTTACCTCATCCGTCACGTCATCTTGTTCCGGATCCGCGAACTCAAACCCCTCCCGCCAGGTTATTTGCCATGCTCCTTCGAACATTCGCATGGGGTCATCCCCAGAAGCCAAGGCAATCCCAAAGTTCCGTCATCCTTCTTCCGACAGGTGTAAGGATCCTGTCGCATGTACGCGCCCTGGGAGGTCTAAATTTATGCCCACGAACTCCCCTCTCGCACGCCATTCCAGCTCTACTACTAGATACACCGCGTCTTCCACCAATTCCACCCCCACCCTGTCCATTACCGGGTTACTTACCACATTTCTTGTTGGCAGGCTTATTTCGACCCTACCCCCTGTTGCTCTAGGCGGCAGGATCCCGCGAGGCCTATCCTCCCAGAATGTCATTCGCCGGACCATCTTGCAATGTCTCATTTTCTGCTCCCTTAGTTCGATCGCTGCACCCACCGAGATTCCGTGCCTTTCGTGCTTTAGTCTTTCAGCACTCTTGACCTATCGTGCACCGGTTTTTGCTGCTATCCCTGCCCCATACATACAAATCTTCTCCCCCCTTTCCGGTTGTTGCTATCGCCCCCTTGTTTTGACCCCCACGCACCCCCTGCTAACTAATGTACACGCCCCTCTCTTATGTTACACCCTAATTCACATGCATCCTCCACACTCCGACCTTCCCGCGGCATTCAATTTTTCGGTCCTCTTTAATCGAACCATAGTACCTCAAACAGCTTAAAAACATCAGCGACATATGATGGAGCGGCCGCCACCTCCCGGCTGACTATAGTGTCCCAAGCCACCGCGTCTACCTCTAGGCAGTCATACTTGCCTATCCTTAGGACGGTGAGGATCTCCCCGGCTTTATCTCCGTAGAAGGACCCATATTTTAATGACATCCCATAGAACTCCTTAGTCAGCCATGCACACTCTACATGCACTTCTTTCATAGAGTCGACTACTTCTACAATGTGCTCAAAACCCCCAAGCCACTCGGCTACAAACTCAAGTACCCAAGCCGTTGTTCGTAGGCTAGGAGGCTTGAGTTCCTTCCATCCTTCCATCACAACCCTGCTACTAACCTCGTCTCATCCCTCGTTGGCGAACCTTTTGCCTTCCCTTCAACTTCGCGCCTCCGCATCACCTAGAAGCCACATTGGATCTTGTCTCATTTCTAACATAGTGCAAAATAGGTGTAACCCGTCTTCGGAAAGGACAATCGTCGCGACCGATTCCGCTTTGCCTTCTGCTATATCGTCCCAACCTTCCTCTTCCCTTATCGGGTTCCAAATCCGCTTTATCCATACATATGATAATTCCCGGGCAACCTCAAACCCAATCCAGTCGCACGTGGTCCCCCTCCACTCGTTTTCTGCCAGGATAGGCATTTCTATTCCCCCTCCGAGTCGTCTTGGTTCCCATCCCTTGAAGGTGTATTCCATCATCCTTTCCTCTCTAGTCATTTTTTCCCTTCCTGCACAATACCAGGTCACCCGTTCCCCCTAGGTGAAGTCACCTCACCCCCTTTAGAGGTCCTAGTCCTTTATCTCATCATTTTCGTCCTCATCACTGAAGTCGCCATCTTCGTTATAGAACAATTCCCTCACCCCTTCCAGAAATGTCTCCCCTATTGCCACATTTTTGTAGACTATCCCCCAATGCACAGAGCTAGAGACAAAGACATCGTCTACGCTAAGGCAATTTAGTATCTCGGCCAGCTCGTCCGCCCAGTTCCCCTCAAACGGCCCCATTTCTACCGACAACCGAAAGAAGTTTTGCCTAGCGCACTTGTATAGTCCGAGGTTCGTCATGGACTGACATATCTGTACTAGCCTGCTCCGGGTTTCGAAAACTGTTTCCACCAGGAAGGGAAGCAGCACGCATCGCATGGTTCTGGCGGGTCACCTCATGCTTCCTCTATCCCCAAGTTCCACCCGCACATCTACCCTTTCCATTTCCATTTCCCTCCGCTGACACGCAACCCATACAACCTCCGCTTCTGCCTTCCTAAACAATTCGTCCGGCGTATTCCCGAGTGCCAACTCTATGACCATAGTATTCTCCCCGTCTTGCGATAAGTAGATCCACCTCCGGGCTTCTACTGTCCCTCGGAACTCCAGATCCATTAAGCTTGGCGACAACCTTGTCAAACTGACATTAGCCCACACCGTCTCTATCCACAGAAACGCGTCCTGCCTTTCCAGCATTACGATTTGATATGGTGGTTCAAGGTCCGTTCACGTCCAATCTTCCTGGAGGACGACCGGCACCCCATCCTTTACATATACTGGCATTTTCGGGCCGCTGGTATAAATCGAGGAAGACAACCATCGCGTGTTTCCAGCACCCAACCCCTGATTTCATAAGAGAGTACCAAACGGTCCTTCTCGTAAGGTCAACCCTCGTCCTAGATGAGAATTATTTCAGACCCCTCATCAACGTCTCCCTAATTTACCTCCCCATTCCTAAGTACCTCCTCCCCATGATACCCTCGGTCGGCCATCCATTCCCCCACATTCTTTCTCTTGGTTCCATTCCAGTTGACCTCTATCCTCCTTCCTTTCGATCATCTCTCACTCCTGCAGACTTAGATGGGAGGGAGGAATAGACTTAGAAATATGTCTCATCCAACAACCCAAACTCAATCAATTTTTACAGAGGGGGAACACATAAAAAAAAATCAGGCAATCTCACATACGGGTCAGTCATCTCCTCACCGGCCTTTTCCCAATATGGTCTCTCCGCTGGTACTATCGGTAGAGTTTTATCCCATACCTCAAGCGCAGCTCAACCGTCGCGAGCGAGGTGCCCAAGCTCTGGCAAGGCGTTAGCCCTTTACTTATGCCCAGAATACCCCATCCCGTCTTGCCGCTTTTGCACATCCATACCGACATCGAGGGTTACCGCTTGTGCCTAAATACAGGGACAAAAGTCAGCCGCCCGGGCATTCACTTCCATCGGTCCGATAAGAATCAGCCTTTCCCAAACCATGCTACGAAAAGCTACTAATCGTCCTCGAGGCTCCGTCTTTGTCCGCATGCAGTGGTACTCCCCCCGCCAGCCAACAGGCTAAGCCCCGCCTGAAGAGACGTTTCACACCTCGCCCGGCAGATCATCGAGCAAAGCTCGTCACCGCTCGAACGGGGATGCTACTAATCAACCGGCGTGACAAACTTTCGTCCGACAGCTCGGTGGCCTGACCTTCACACACGAACACACGGCAACCTACAAAAAGAGAGTGACGTTTCGCAACCCGCACCGGCCAGTGCAGACCCATCCTTTCCTTCCAAAAGGCAGGACGCTCAAATCCCATCATACAAACACAAGTCCCAAGTGGAACATATAGAATACAAGTGCCTTTCCCTTGGTGCTCCCAGCGCTTCCTACCCATAACTCACATTTTTCTCTCAGGACAATGAGTGTCACTCCCCCTATTTTCATACATAGTGGTTGGTTCCTTCTCGTGAGAGTCTTCAAAGGTGAGCTAGTTTTCCTTGGAGTCTAGCAACTCCCTTCATTCTCTTTCTCTTCACTTGTCTGTCCTTTCATAGGGCGGGATTGTTCCTTCTTGATGACTCGTTGTGTTCATGTTGGTTCCTTCAAACATTTCAAAAAAAGTGCAAAGTGCATGAACCCACTGGGCTCAAAGAAGAAGATAGAAGGGCACCAGTTCGGTCGGATCACTCTGCCGTGGGATTTTCATTGGAACCCGGCCTAAGTCGAAGCACCAACCGCCTGCCAGGTAACTGGAGCCCTTCTTTCATACGAAGAGGAACGGTCGACCTGCGCCGTGCCCAAGGTTTCCCCGGACTGGCGAACACCATCACCGGACGAAGGAGGGCTAGAGTCATTCCACAAGGGAACGACTGATCAAGTGCATAGCATGCATATTATACCTCTAAGCCTAGCCATGCCATGCGCCCAGCCACTCTCAATTCTGATTCTCACAAGGGAAAGAGCAATCACAAGTCCATTTTTCTTATCTTGGGTTGTATACACGTCAATGCGTCGGGCGCCCCCATCGGAATCGCACGGGTCAATTTAACCCATACCCGGCACCGCCACCATTTTTGTAGGGCCAAACCCCGGTAGACTTTCGAGCCTTAGTCGACCCCACTACGGGTCCCAGTTGGCTCGGCCCACCCACGCTCATGCTAAGGGCGCGGGTCGTTCGTCCCGAGGTCACCCCCACTTAGTGATTTGAGATGGATGGGGGTGGGTCATCGCGCGAGAGAGCTTTGACATTGGGGATGTAGCTCAGCTCTCACGCCGGGTGGTAGTCTTGCTGGTCATTCCGTAACGCTGATTTTTTTTTTGATTCTTTGTTGTGCTCTCAAACAATTGCTCCTCCCAATACGCAGGCAGTCCAGGGGTTCTTTGAGCGTTTTTCTTCTTTTACGCACAGGCTAAGCGTCATCCTTAGGCCGCGCACCATTTCCCTAAACCTTGTGTTCCTATGGCGTCATCGGGGTGTGGCGAAGCCGTCCTCCCCCTCGCCTCTAAGCACCCTTTAGGTCCCATAATTGACATTCCACTTATTGAAGCAGGCCCCTTAGTCTCTTCGGGGCCTTTACATACACGCACTCACAACGTCACATTTCCTTTGGCAATATTGCACTCCATTCCCTCATTCACACTCCAAGTCTCAAACGCAAAGGTCTTTTCCATGGGTTGGTTTATGTCAAGGGTCTCGTAGCCCCTTTGCCCTTCTTCCCTTTTTCTTTTGGTGCCCGGTTTCTCCCGGCCCTACCCCGCGCAAGGCATCCACAGCCATCACTTACCTGCAGAATCCCACACAAACCAAAAATTTATACAATCCCCCGTTGGGGGTCAACACATAACCCTTCTCACATGCCTATTTTTTCCATGCTCTTTGACTGCTCTTTGTTCCCTTTCGTTGCTCAATCAGCCCATTCTCTTCTCATAGTCATGCAATCGGGGAAATCGTTGAGTCAAAACGAACCTTGCTTTCACTTATACTCTCTCTCGGATACCACTTTTTTTTTCCAACTTTCTTAATCATCCTTTCCTTTGCCTTCTTGGTGACACAAGGGACCGGTTGTCCTCCCCTCGCCCTCTTTTTCCACCAAGTGAGGTCTGATCTCTTCTTACTGTTCGCACCCTGGTATTGTAACAAGTGAGGGGTGAAGGGTTAGTCATATGCCAAGTGAGGGGAAGGGAGAGAGGGGGGCAAGGTGAACGGGGAGAGAAAGAGTGGTGGAGATGGAGGAGAGAGAGAGAGAGAGAGAGAGAGAGAGAGAGAGAGAGAGAGAGAGAGAGAGAGAGAGAGAGAGAGAGAGAGAGAGAAAGAGAGAAGAGAGGGAGAGAAAGAGAGAAAGAGAGAGAGGGAGAAAGAGAGAGAGAAGAAATTTCTAATCCTAATCAAGTCATCACGCAGTAGTAGCAGTCAAATGTCGGTCACCCATCCCATAGTGAAAGATCAACTAAGTATGAACCGAATACTACAACACACATGATCTTGCCAATGAAAAGCTAGAACTTGTGAAAAACATACGCACATAGAGGAGAGATCGACTAAGTAAGACCCGGAACATCACAACATACATGAACATGACAATGAGAAGCTAGGGCTTAGTGGAAAGCACATGCACAAAGAGGAGAGATCAACTTAAGCAAGAACCAGAACACCACAACACATATGAACATGATAATGAGGAACTAGACCTAATGGAAAACACATGCACATAGATGAGAGATCACAACACACATGAATATGACAATGAGAAGCTAGGACTAGTGGAACACACATGCACATAGAGGGGAGATCAACTCAGTAAGAACCGGAACATCACAACATACATGAATATGACAATGAGAAGCTAGAGCTAGTGGAAAACACATACACATAGAGGAGAGATCGATTAAGTAGAAACCATAACATCACAACCCATATAATCATGACAATGAGCAGCTAGAACTAGCGGAAAGCATATGCATACAGAGGAGAGATCACTAAGTATGAAACGGAAGATCACAACATGCATAAGTTTGCCAATGAGGAGCTAGAACTAGTGAAAAGTACATGCACATGGAGAAAAGATCAACCGAGTAGGAACCGGAACATCACAACACAAATGAACTTGACAATTCGGAGCTAGCACTAGCGAAAAGTATATGCACATAGAGGAGAAATCAACCAGGTAGGAACCGGAAAATTACAACATGCATGAGCTTACCAATGAGAAGCTAGAACTAGTGAAAGGCACATGCACACAGAGGTGAGATCAACTAAGTAGGAACCTGAACATCATAACACATATGAATTTGACAATGAGAAGCTAGAACTAGTGAATGGCACATGCACATAAAGGAAAGATCAATTAAGTAGGAACCGGAACATCGCAACACACATGAACATAACAATGAGAAGCTAGAACTAGTGAAAGGCATATATACATAGATGTGAGATCAACTAAGTAAGAACCGGAATTCGCAACACATATGAACATGACAATGAGAAGCTAGAACTAGTGAAATGCATATGTACATAGAGGTGAGATCAACTAAGTAAGAACCAGAACTTCTCAACACATATGAATATGACAATGAGAAACTAGAACTCGTGATAAACACATGCACATGGAGGGAAACTCAACTAAGTAGGAACCGGAACATCACAACACAAATGAACATAACAATAAGAAGCTAGAACTAGCGGGAAGCGCATGCACATAGAGAAGAGATCAACTAAGTAAGACCCGGAACATCGTAACATACATGAACATGACCATGCGAAGCTAGGACTTAGCAAGAACCGAAACACCACAACACATATGAACATGACAATGAGGAGTTAGACCTAGTGGAAAGCATATGCACATAGAGAAGAGATCAACTAAGTGAGCTCCGAAACATCACATCAAGCTTGAACTTGATAATGAGAAGCTAGAGCTAGTGGAGAGCACACACACATAAAGGAGAGATCATCTAAGTAAGAACCTGAACATCTCAACACACATGAAAATGACAATGAGAAGCTAGAACTACTGGAAACTTGGAAAGCACATGCACATACAAAAGAGATCAACTAAGTAAGATCCGGAACATCAACTTAAGCATGAACTTGACAATGAGAAGCTAGAGCTAGTGGAGGGCACATACACATAGAGGAAAGATCATCTAAGTAAGAACCAGAATATCTCAACACACATTAACAGGTCAATGAGAAGCTAGAACTAGTGGAAACCACATGCACATAGAAAAAAGATCAACTAAGTAATATCGTGAACATCACATCAAGCATGAACTTTGACAATGAGAAGCTAGCTAGTGGAGAGTACATACACTTAGAGGAGAGATCATCTAAGTAAGAACCGGACCATCTCAACACACATGAACACGACAATGAGAAGCTAGAGCTAGTGGAAAGCACATCCACATAAGAAAGAGATCAACTAAGTAAGATCCGGAACATCACAACATATATGAACATGACAATGAGAAGCTAGCTAGTGGAGAGCACATACACATAGAGGAGAGGTCATCTAAAAAAGAACCGGAACATCTCAACACACATGAACATGACAATGAGAAACCAGAACTAGTGGAAATCACATACACATAAGGAAGAGATCAACTAAGTAAGATCTGGAACATCACAACATACATGAACATGACAATGAGAAGCCAGAGCTAGTCGAGAGCACATACACATAGAGGAGAGATCATCTAAGTAAGAACCGGAACATCACTCACTATCATGTGAATCAAAGCAAGACTCTAAGTAGGCTAGATCACTAAGGTTGCACCAAACGTCATCCATGGAAATAGCGGTGCACTACCTACTAGTGTGTGAGTGAAAAGCATGAACTTGAGTATGCTAGATCACCAAGATTGCATCATAGACCATCCATGGAAGTAGCGGGGCACTACCTACTGGTGTGTGAGTGAAAAGCATGAACTTGGGTAGGCTAGATCACCAATATTACATCAAAGATCATCCATGGAAGTAATGGTGCACAACCTACTAGTGTGTGAGTGAAAAGCATGAGTGTGAGTAGGCTAGATGACCAAGATTGCATCAAAGATCATCCATGGAAGCAGGGGTGCACTACCTACTACTGTGTGAGTGAAAAGCATGAGTGTGAGTAGGCTAGATCACCAAGCTTGCATCAAATATCATCCATAGAAATAGCGGTGCATTACCTACTAGTGTGTGAGTGAAAAACATGAGTCTGAGTAGGCTAAATCACCAAGATTACATCAAAGATCATACATGGAAGTAGCGGTGCACTACCTACTAGTGTGTGAGTGAAAAGCTTGAGTGTGAGTAGGCTAGATCACCAAGATTGCATCAAAGATAATCCATAGAAGTAGCGGTGCACTACCTACTAGTGTGTGAGTGAAAAGCATGAG
>BFEA01000299.1:1605727-1642687 GCA_003427395.1 Chara braunii | reverse complement strand
CTACCCCGGCTTGGGCCCTGGGGATCCCCGCGTGACAACCGTGGTAGCCGCCTAAAAAGGTTATAGATTTAGAGTTTAGGGTTTAGGGTTTAGGTCGAAGTACATATACATCACTGTTCCGTGCCTTCAGAGTTCCCCTAGAACTCCGGCTGAGCTCCCGCAATCGCCCTGTGATCATGTATGATTTATGTAATCTGTCTTTCTTTGGATCCAAGTGAGAACACATCATCAGTGAAATATAATTGAAAGGATAGGTGTCTGATCGGACCAAAATAAAGGAAAAGATTAGGAAGGACCGAGGAGGCAGGCACCATCACAAGGAGATAGTATTATTTTCCTCTTTCGATTCCCCATACTTTTCCCTTCATCTTTGCCCGCGTATGGCGCCATAAATGATTACAATGGTAATTAGTAGAAGTAGCGGTAACAACAAGCAATTAATAATTATAGCATTTAAAAATAGGGAAAATAAAGCATAGCAATAATATTGGAGTAATAATAAATAATACCAATGACACTAATAACAGTAATGATAATATTAATAACAATACCATATCAATCTGATCAAAGAAAGAAGATGTCCTTCATGGATGTCCTATTTGCCAGAACCCTTATTTCTTCGCTTCCTCTTCTCTTTCTCACGCTCACTCCTTCCTCCCTCTTTTATCCTATATATCTTATTTTTCTCACGCCGATCACGCCACACGGTCCTAGGTCTTAAATGAGCTTGCCTTCTCGCCTGCCTGTCCACAAAGTCGCGAAGACGTACGTCTGCGGTCTTTTTCATTCCTGGCTACAACCCATTGGTGCCCCGACGTCCGGCCAAGACCCATGTCGCTCAATGCTTGTGTGTGAATGCAACGACACTACAACGTTCTTAGTGGTCAGCGGCCCTTGTCATTACACTGGCTCTCGTCGCCCGTACCCAAGGCGCAACAACCCACTTTCCTTGGTTCAGCCATGCGAAGTCCCTGCTGTTTTTTCAACCAGCCTGCGTGCAGCAACGTCTGGAACTCACATTGGAAGATGTCGGGATGAGGGACCCTAGTGAATATACAGGTCCGCCTTTACTTACGGCGGCACAAGGCCCGTTGCGCCTCAGGTATGGTTATAACAATAATAACAATAATAATAATAATCAATAATAAAATGTTAGCAATAGCATAGGTACAGTGGTTGTTAGGTCTCGAACTGTAGGTATGTCACAAGTGTTAAGTATGTAGCAGGGTCATCGCTATAGGATTGCGGAAAGGTGAGGGTTTTAGTCACTATAACCCTAAAACTTCAAGGTTGAGGCTACTACAGTCTCAGAAGGTCAAGGCTGTGGCTACCACAGCGTAGGAGGGCCAAGTCCTTAGTCTTTAGAAAGGTCCGAAAGTAGCCTTTCAACGCTATTCTCAGCAGATGAGAGATAAGTGAGCAATCGGTGAGGCTGAGGCTGCTCCTTGCCTGTAGCAATTGTCGGTCGTCTGACAGATTCCAAAAGTTTCACACTGTCTGCTTGTTGCTGCCTCAGTCTCAGTGGCTGTGGTTTGCTGTATCTGCCAGCGACCGTCTGCAATTGTATTAGTTAGCAGACTGTTGTAGAGTCTATAGGTAGCAAGGATTCGACCTGCAAATTTGTCAAATAGAAGTCTTATTGAGCTTTAAAAGCCATAGTTGTAGTCCTTCTAGAGCCGGTCTGGTGGGCGAGTGGTGAACTCACTGCAGTGCGTTCATAGTATGATAGCAGCAATCGGCAGTACGTCCTTACTCAGTGGACTGTATGGCCTAGTCAGTCCTAGTCCGATCCATCAAGTACCTCATGAGACTGTGCACACCAAGGGTCTGGCGGAGACAGAAGGCCAACACCAACTGAAGCAGCAATCGGACATTCATTCATTTCCTACACAAGCCATGCGGACGCGTCGCAACAGCGACTTGTGCGAGGAGGTCTACAGTAGCCTGAAGTCGAAGTGGGCAAGAGAGACGAAGTGTAGCTATAGCAAAAGGGTAGAGGCAGCCATCGCTGCCATAAAGAGTGAGAGTGTCTATCACATTGTCATGGCGTGTCTTTACTGCACCCTCATCATTGTGACCGAACTTGTATATTGTGTCGTCTATCTGTGTTGTCTGTCCGCCTGTCTGCGTTGCCTGTTTGTCTGTGTTCGTCCTGTTTTGCCTGTGTTTTGTCTGGCTTGTCTGTCTGTCAGTCTGTTTGTCTGTCAATTGCAGGTCTGTGTAGGTGTAAGAGTCGATCTGTACTGAAACGGTATTCACCAGTTAGCAGTAGCTGCTACAGATCCCAGGGTTCGATCCCTAGACCCCAACCTTGCCTGTGTACAGTACCTGTATCGACCCGTAGAGTTGAACCCTTGACCTGTGTATTTCTAACAGCCGATAGGTTGTCGTAGTGTCCATAGGTAGCATGAGTTTGATCTGTAGACCTGTCGGATAGGAATCTTAGTCAGGTTCAGACACCGTAGCTGCACTCTTCTCGAAAGGTCAAGGTCGTAGCTGTTACAGTCCAGAAGGGCCAAAACCGTAGCTGTTATAGTCACGAAAGGCCAAGTCTACGGCCTTCCGGAATTGCCTACGTTTAAGCAGAGGCAAGGGGTCAAGTGGTAAGGTAAGTGGGCAAGTGGTAGACGTCTACCCTGCTAAGTCATCAGTCCCAGTCCCCAGTCAGTCCAGGAAGTGCCACATGGGACTGTGTGCACTTCGGGCCAGGGAAATGGGCCAGACCAACGACCTGCAAAAGTATAATCAAGAGGCAGCGCCCGATCATTCATCCATTCATGCGGAAGCCATGCGGAAGCGCTGTTTCAGCGTCTTGTGCGAGGAGGTCTGCAGTGAGTCCGAAGTAGGAGTAGGCGAGAGAGACGAAGTACAACCATAACGATAGGGTAGGGGCAGCCATAGCTGCCAGAGTGTGTAGCTAGAGGGAAGTGGGTGTGCGTGTGTTGTTGAGAGTGATCAGAGTGATGCGTGTGGGATATCCAGGGTGGTTCAGTGTGGGTGAACAGTGTGTGGTTGGGCGTTGAGTCGCCATAGCCAGTTGAAAGTGAACTCTTGTCTGGAAGCCATACCTCTAAGTACTGAGTGGACGTTTGTCGCCTGTTTGCTGCGCTGTTGTCACATGCATGAAAGGTGTGAATGAGAGCGAGTCTGACTGCCACAATTAATAATAATAATAATGACAACAACAATAACAATAATAATAATAACCAACTAAGCGCCCGCAAAAAAAAAAAAAAAAAAAAAAAAAAAAAAAAAAAAAGGCCCAAACCAACTGCTAAATTTCAGCATTGTTAACAAATGCAACAAACGGAACACACATATATAGACACAAGAAAGAGGAGAGAGAGAGAGAGAGAGAGAGAGAGAGAGAGAGAWAGAGARAGAGAGAGAGAGAGAGAGAGAGAGAGAGAAAGAGGGGGAGAGAGAGGGAGAGAGTAGGGAGAGAGATAGAGAGACACAGATAGAGAGAGACAGAGGAGAAAGAAAAAAAGAATGCGAAGAATAAAGAAAGAAAAACATCATTCAAGTCAAGAAGATCGTGCAAAATGATGAAGGCACAATAAGCACGAAGTACAATCCATCTTCATTTTATTAAAAGAAAACAACATAATATTTATTTGCTCTCTCTCTCTCTCTCTCTCTCCATATCTTATGTAAGAGCAATCAAATCACATCAGTGGAACGAAACTCTCGCAACATGTCACGACCAGAACTCTGTTTCAGCACTTTCCGGCGATGATCCTCAAAAGTTTGAAATCGACTTTGTCGTTGCCGATTGTAGTCAAGATGGATGGCAGCATCAACAGACCTCTACGTGTTCATATCCGTATGCAACTCCTCAGCCGCTTGCGCAATATCTTGCAACTTGTGAGAGCTATCAAGATAGGAGAGATGCGCATGCACTTTTTTAGGACCAACGGATGCAAGAGACTCATAGACGGCAATATCAAAAGTAGAAGCAGTGACTTCTGGCAAACCTCCTATATGGACATGCAGTTGTGCAGCTGGTGAGACAAGAGCGGGGACAACGCAAGGAGCAGGAGATGGAGTAAACATAACGGTAGGCGAAGCAGAAACAACTGTAGAAGCAGTGACGATGGACGTTCCCACATTGGACGACGAAGCATAATCTGCAAGACGTTGAAAATTCGCAGGAGACGGTGTCGGTAATGACACTGGACGAACAGTAGCCGAAGGAGGAGCGGAAGAAGCAACACCGACAGAAATTCTTTTGATGAGACTTTGTATCCAAGCATATCTGAAAAAGAGTTCCGGAACAGTCCCATCCGTCGGACAATAAGGCAAATCAAATGTCATTCTTACAATCTCCTCATTGGAGAGCGCAATGTACTCATCGTGCAGAAGGGATTGGAACATCCAACTGGACTCCACATCCGAAATATTCAACGGATTGGAGGGCAGAGAGGATCCTCGTTCAAAGCGCATATTAGTGAGTTTAGTTCTCTGCCGATCAAGGAATTTTCCCCATATCCATTCATCCTTCACGACCATCGCAGTCTTCACAAACATTTCGAAAAAGATATCATTCAAGACCTTTCGCAAACCAACCTTCTTTGCATCATCAAACCATTGAGAGAGGTAAGCGCACGGATGAGGAACACGTGCAACTGGCAGTGGGGGATGCTATCATCGGGCACATCAACAACTGTCACACAATTTCGTGTTTGGGACGGGGCACGAGCAACTCCTTCACCTTCATCACGTTGGGACTTCAAACACGGATCACGATCGTCGCTGAAAAGCACATCAGTAGGGATCGTGCGAAGTGCTCTCAGAACCTGAGTCACAGTTTCAGGACTAACAACTTTGTCAGTCACCCGATGATCACGAAGGGTGGGCTCAAGGGCGTCGGGCGAAGCCAAAATATTTTTTTTCACACGTCGACTGGTCCTTCTTTTGAATGTAGATTCAACACGGTCACCGGAACCATCAGTGGGGGTCTCTTCTTTATCATCACTTAACACACATTTATGAGCGTCACCTGACTGATCCCCCAGACAACTATCCCCTTTCGCACGAGAGTCATGACGCCCCGCTTTCACAAACATATTTTCAACATCCTCGAGCGTGTTCCCTTGAGGAGACACATGCTCATCTTCAAGTCCAGAACCAGCACCCCGGGCACGTGGTCCAGTTTGAAGGTTGACAGACATTTCATCGTTTCGGCTGATTTTCGAGGGTTCTGAATACCGCACCCGATTATTGGATGTAACATTGCCATAAGCATCAGTAGCAGTGCTGGTGCCTGTCACTTTCAGCCTTTTGCTATTAGCACGAGTGTCATACTTGTGGGGCAACTGAGAACCACCTGCAAAAAAAAAAAAAAAAAAAAAAAAAAAAAAAAAAAAAAAAAAAAAAAAATCACATGAAATGGGTTTTTTTTTAAAAAAAACACATAGAAAAAGAAAACCCCAAAAAAAAAAAAAAAAAAAAAAAAAAAAAAAAAAAGCGAAAAATATTCGGAGCGCTTAGAATCGATGGTCGAAAGAGATACAAACGACAATAGAGAAAAAATCATTCCAAAATTTCGTGATAAACAATATTCTTTGTGACGAAATTCTTGTCAGGCAACGCAACACGAATGTTGTTGGAATGACCAGCGCACGACAAAGCAACATACAATTGGCCATGCGCAAAAACAGGTTTGCGCAACCAAACCCCCGCACGAGAGACAGTTTGTCCTTGCGACTTATTCATGGTCGCAGCGAACGCAAGACGGATGGGGAATTGCCTCCTATTCCATTCAAACCCCGTGGTTTCACCATCACTTGTCAAATCAATTTTGGGGATCAGTGTCGTTTTACCGGTGCGCATTATGGTCACTTCCAACAAATCATCATCAACAATCTTTTTAAGAATCAACCTTGTGACATTACACAGTCCGTGTTTGGGCGACAAATTGCGCAACAACATCACAGGCGCACCAATTTTTAAGTGCAGTTTGTGAGGCGGAAGACTAGACTCATCGAGAGAATTTAAGAACTCGCACTCGAAGCCAAGTCCGTGATCATCAAAACCAGGGTAATCAACACTATAACTTTCACGCACCTCGTCAGGAAAATCGTTGAGAACCATGTCGTTAACACACCCCGCATCGTCATTAGTAGCGCAGAGAATCAATCGAGCGTAAAAATGGTCAGCATCCCCAACGTGTTCACAGCATCCTCAAACGTTCAGGAATCAAATCACGAATAGGTTTATCAGTGCAAATCTCATGCGGCAGTTTGACCGTGGCAGGTTCGTTAAGAACAAAACGAATATGATCACCATTCCCAATACGCATCAAAAACACTCCATACATTCGCGCCATTGCATCATCCCCGAAGCTTAAAATCCGCATATTCTCAGTCAGACAATGGACCTCAAAAAGTTTCCACAAAGGAGACATTTTGATAGAGGCATCAATTCGTTGTGCTCGAGACCCATGTTTCACAACGGGCAAAACCTGTCGAAAGTCCCCAGAAAGAAGCAAAATCTTTCCTCCAAACGGGAGGTTACTGTTACAAATATCTCGAAGCGTAATGTCAAGAGTTTCGAAGTGGAACTTGTTGCTCATTGGACCTTCATCCCAAACGATCAAGTCGGCACGGGGGATAAGTTCGGCAAGATCACTCTGTTTTTGAATATTGAAGGGATGTGTGTTATCAGGTTTCAAAGGTGCTCGAAATCGCGAGTGAAATGTTCGACCACCAGTCAAAAGAGTCGCCGCTATCCCACTGGACGCCACAGCGAGTCCAATATCATTATGCGACCTAATCCCCGCCAAAATTGTTTCTATGCAAAAAAAAAATTATGTTTCCGTCGGCGCATCTACAAAAGCATAAAGCGGTTTTTTCTCTTCCACGACCCGAATAACTCTTTGCACCAGCACTCGTTGGCGAGGCCGAAAACGTCGAAAATTAGACTCAAATTTAGTTCGCATTTCAATCGGATCATACGACAATTTGTCATTTACAATCGACGACACAGTCCTGTTCTCGTAATGCCTGTTTATGTTGTCGGCAATCGTTTCTCCATTAGGGGTCGGATAATAAAGACCGAACAGACGGATGTTTATGTCAGACTCATGCAAGATACGGTCAAGATCAAAGAGCACTAAACATTGCAAAATGATCGGAGGCAGAATCCGAGAGCTCTCATGATACTGAAAATCATCACACATTTTTTGCCAATGTTGTTGAAAGAATTAAACAGGATCGTTCACCGGCCCAAACAGCAGAAGCATAGCGAATACTTTACGAACCTCTGCAGGCATATATTAGAGTGTGGTCGTATCTATACATTGATTATATGCATCATTAGTTTGCAAAAGTCCTAATCCAAGACACCCCGATTGGAACGGATCGTATTCGACTCCATGGATGGTACGAATTTCCGCAAAAGAGGGTGCTCCACGAGAGTGTTCATGGTTTAGCAACACACGGAGATAGAAGCGTTCGCCTTCCGTGACGCTGACATGATGCAATCGAGATATTTTTTTGAAAGGAGCACCATGAAGAGCACGTTTTCTTCTGTTCCACACCTTATGTTGATTATCCCACACATCAGTTTTAATAATTTCAGGATACAAAGGAAGCTCGTGTTTAGGAATACGTTCATTCAAAGAGTTGTGATCCATCCATGCCTTCAATTTTGTGCTCGGCGGTCGGGGGGAAACAACATGATCTTTCGTGCCTGGTTCGAAGACCACTTTTTGCATGTTTTCGATATGCGCGGACAATCTTTCGACTGCGGGTCACTGTTCCGCAAGGTCGAATTCAAACAGACGCCAGCATGCCTCACATGCACCAACAATACGCATATCTTGATAGGATTTAACTTCATCGACAGGTGCATTATTATCTTATTCGCAAACCATGGCACGATCACCCCTTTTATACACGTACTTATACACATACTTGCACGCCTTCATGTTAGCACAACATTCCACATTGATGTGGCAGTTAAACCTCATCAGCAAGTACGGGTTATACGGGACCACTCGACGATTAACATAAACAACGTGATTTTGAACGACGGTAAAGTCACCGTCACTTGGTTTTCTTCTCTTATACGAAGGGTAAGTTTGTTCATCTTTGAAGGTTGTCGTGGAAATGAATTCTTTCGGAATCCCTTTCGTGCACTTTCCGTTCTCGGTACACGAAGCATCGTTTTTGTCCTCACCGCAAATGCCGTTCAACATGAATTTGACAACCCTTTCTCTCAATTCCCCTTCAGGCGGAATCACCGCAAACACCACGTTGTCAACAGCATCTGCATCGCGGATGTTATCATCCGGATGCAAGATAACCAATACATGTGCATGCGGTAGACCCTTTTTTTGGAACTCAACTACATACAACATTCCATCGACCCTCCCAAAGATCAGTTTTTTTTTAATATCGTCAATGAGTTGGGTGAGATAACCTTTGAACACTCGGGCAAGAAGATCCGGCATGTCGGTTGCGCATTGACCCGGCAACAGCGCTTGTTGGATCTCTGGCCAATTTGTGTTACACGTCATAGTGATAAAAAGATCGGGTTTTTCAAACCGCCTCACGATTGGTATGCTGTCATGATATTTTTCGGTCATATACCGCGGTCCCCCAGTGAAGGTGGAGGGCAGAAGTATTTTTGTCCCAACACCATCACTGTGCTGATTTTGTTGCACAGCGTTTCGCAGGTCCTGATAATATTCTGACCGCAAGTCTTTCTGATGGAATCTCACCCATTTTAAGCGTAGGGATTCAACCTTAGCGTAAGCCATGCAACAAAACTCGTGGAAAAGACGCGCCGCTTAAAGGAGGCAAGGTCTTTCATCATTGCGTTCGTGTAGGTGAAACGCATAGTATTCCTTCGCACTGAGTCCCGGTGGCCATCCAGCTTCCAAGGCACGTCGGACAAACCAACTATCAATTCCTTCCGGAAAGAGTAAAACAAACCTCAAACAGTCGTGTGCTCGGGAACACTCCGGAACGACAACTGTTGGCCGCTCACCCGGAAGAGAGACACGTAAACGAATCTCGAGCTCACGAGGAAGAAGGTCATCCACCATAAGAACGCAGACCTCCTGTAGCCCCGACGGACGGTTATAACGCCTCGCATGTTCCTCAGTGGGCATGGCATCCGGATTTATGACCAACTTCCTTCCTTTCAATGCTCCCGATGGAAGGTCCGCAATGGTCATGAAATCCCTCACATAGTTGTTACATTGTTGTTGCAACTCGTGGAACCTTCTCAATAATCGTTTCATTTGCTGAAGTTCGGCATCAGCCGTGTGTGCAAGTAAATTAAGGAAATTCACTCTTTGATCAATCGCATCATCCAAATGTTGAGGATCGTGCAAGTAAAGTTGTGCAAAATGAGGACGCCCCCCTTCCCCCACAGCCAATGCACCGACACGATGATAGATCGGACCCTGAGCCCGAAGTTGACCCTGGAATCCATGAACGTCATCGCTCGGTTGTTTTAACCGAGAGGATGCGAGAGAGAAACTATTATTGATTATCCTCGCATTCTTTCGAACGAATCGCCCGCCGGGAGTCTCAGACGTCCAAATAGAAAGAATCTCATGCTCCGACGACCCTTCTCGAGGCCATTCCCACAGAGGACAACGTCTCATACCTTTTCTGCAACATATTTTTGTCCATTTTTTTTCATGATTCCACAACTTAGCACCACAATACTTGCACCGTTCTCGACCACCAATGCCGAATGCCTCAACCGTGCTAGCACCCGCGACAATTGCCACGATGTTCTCAACCGCTGCATACGGTGTTGCCATGGGTACAGACGGGAATGCATTCATATCAACAGGTGGATCATTATCCAAATCATTCATTTGCTCATCCTGATTATCCGGCTCACCATGTTCCTGATTGTTCATTGAATTTTGGACTATAACGGACGGATTGTGCGACTGCTCTGCTCTCCCCGTCATACTTTGAGATTGCCTCGGTCGAGAACAATGACGACGCGTTTCCTTCGAAGAAGAAGATACACCCCGTGACTGACCAGAGGTGGTTGCTCGAATCTCTCGAAGGATATTTACAGGGACCAAACTTCGTCTCAGACCCCGCAAAAAATGTTTGTGAACATCGATATCTTCTTTCCTCCTGCGATTCTTAATCGCTGCGATTCTTAATCGCAGCTCTCAATGCACGCATACGTCTAACATGACAGCTTCCCGTCTTTCCAGCCTCTTCTTTCGAGTGGAAATTATATACGATGTAGACCCCGGTTCATCACTATTCATCGTATGCACTTGTTCTGTTGCACCGCCACCGCCCACTGTACTTTCAACAGCTACCGCATATGCATCAAAGTCGGGGAACACAGCCTGATGTACGGACGACAACGATCCAAGGTCCAAACGACGCGCGACTTTAGCGGCGCGCAGTGCCCGAAGGCGCAACATACGATCTCGTCTATTGCACCTCGAACGAATTAGTTTCAATATTACCAATCTCCTTCGACGATTATGAAATCCAACAAACTTCCTAACCATTGCGTTCGGGGAATTTGGCAAGGTTTCGAGAGAAGAGCATGCCTGTGCATGAACAGTTGCGATGGAAGCATAAAGGTTAGGCTGCACACATCTTCGTCGCACATCTTTTGTGAATGTCGACGACGGTCCGTTCTCTACACGTGGTGAGTGAAAGGAAGAATCATGAACTGAAAAGGTTGTTTCGATCGTAGGAACAAAATTTGTACAGACTGCATCATGCGTACAATTTTCATCAGGTCGTCCACTTTGCAAGGTGCTAGACAAGTTTCGTTCGCAACGAATCTGACTCGTATGGACATTAACAGTTTCTTGACTCCTACGGAAAAAAAAACTGAGGACTTGCGATATCATCCAACAATGGAATCGGTTATTGGAAAGATAAAGATCTATCACTACACTGTTCTTCCACAGAACAATCAAGGCCTCGATCAGAAGTTGTCATCGGTTGTTTGTCACTTCTGTGAGCAGTCACATCACTCACAGCACCGACCGGTTGTAGTAAAGATCTTCAAGTCCGACGACTCTGGGAAGGCGGTCGACCACGTTTGCGGTGTTCATCTTTTGATGACACCCGTGTTTCAGTCGTAAAGGAACAGCGAGTAATATCTGAACGTACACGCAATCCTAATCCATCATTAGACGAAAAAGAAGCATTCTGTAACGAAGGAAAATGAACTTGAGCAGAATCAATAATAGGTAAGTTATCACAGTTCGGTATTATTGGTGAAGACAACAAAGGAGCGATAACAGGTCTTTCACAACGACGAAGGCGTCTTCCACGCTTCCACGAAACGTACAAGGACTTGTCGACAGACGAAGAAGTGTTCGGAGCGACAAATAAATGAATGTCGCGTGAATCCTTATCTATGCTTTCATCCCCCGCCATTTGAATAGGCGTATATGCATATCTTTTTAGACGGCTATAACGTAAAAATCAAAGGATATGAGAAATATGAAAGATATAAAAATCAGTAGGATGAAATATATCCCAGAATGTTTGTACACAGATGTAATTACGGTAGTAAGAAAAAAAATATAGTGTAAAGCATCTAAAAAAAGATAAAAATATATTCAAAGGATAAACGAAGTTGGCAAAACACAAAACGAAAAACGAACATAAGAAAACGTTGAGTTCACATTCTTTATTTTTTTTATTTTTTTTTTAATGTTTATGTCGAGGGAAACGAAGGTTAATTAACTGATGACAATTCGTATTTTTTCTCTTTTATCTGTGCGTTGTATTTTTTTTTTATGTCTTCGTAAAAAAAATGATAATTTCTTTTTCAGATGTTTTTTTTTCCCTATACGCCCCTTAGTTTTTTCAGGGCCCCGTGGGATCGAGTCATACGTACCTCATTTATCCACGTTTACCCTTTGCCATGCCTCGACAGGGTTCACTTTCCTGTTCGTATACGTTTGTGATTGGGAATGAAGTTTCTTTTGACTCCAATCGCATTCGATAGAGGTGACTCCTACTTGTGGTCAGCCTTGGGTATTTTCCCTCAGTCACCGTTCACAAAAAAATCGAAGAAGGGTAAAAGTTTTCCCCAACCTGCCCGAGTCCCAACCGCTAGGATGTAGTCTGTGGCACCCGTCCTCCTCGCGTAGGCACGAGGCTTGGATCTCAAAAGTAGGCGTTGACTCCACCGCAACAACACTGCTCCACCCCCAGAAATGGGTCTATGCGGTGTACCGCACCTCTCCCCAGCCAACCTCGAAGGTCGTGGTTCCAGGAAGAGCCATTCCTAGCGATTGAGGTCGGTCAAACTGTTGATAACCTCACCATTCCTCTCCTCCCTTGTTTGGGCAACTTAGAAGAATAGGAGCAAAGGGGGTAAAGAATATGATTTTTTGGAACAGGCTTATGTAAGAGGAGGTCGTTCGGGATAGCATGGGTGCCTTGGGAGAAAGGTTACGTTTATTGTTAGTTTAATTATTTATTATCAGACGGGTTCCTTCTCCGATATTCTTTACATTACACAATATGACCTTACCCTCCCAATACTAATTACTTTCCTTCATGTAAGCGCTTTGTTGTTTCAACGTTCAATGCAACATAATTATACGTACCTTGTTTTGGAATAAGTATGTTTTGCTTTCCTTGGACAATATGTAATCCCTATAGCCGAGCGCCTCCAGCTCGCCCTCTCCACCCTTTCCCGGGCAGACAACCGCTCTAGTCACGTTGGCGCTGTCCCCCAAGGTCCCTCAGCAGGACCACCCTAAGGGCTTTGTCGCTCCTCGCGGTGTCCTTTCCGCTGCGGAGCGCACGACCATTTTGGGCTGGCGTGGGTATTTGCGCTGCCGGCAGGATGGTCATACCTCCTCGCGGTGCCCTTACACCGCCGCTTTCGACCGCCACTACGCTGAGCTCTCTCGCCAGCGACGTACTCAGTCCCCCCTTGGCACCTCGCATCCCGGAGGCACCTCCTAGCCATGGTGCAGTGTACACCTGCGCCCTTCTCAGTAGTTGGCTTCCCGACATCTCCATCATGGTTTGCCCCTCTTGCTACTGGGGTTGAGGTATCGCAGGACCCGACAAAGTGTACTCAGCCCTCTGTCGCAGTACCGTCTGCGTCTCCGCACACCATAGTCTTCCATCCTACCTCCACGACTACCGATGTGTCGAGCCATTCGCTGAGCCTGTTGCAGCGAGCAGCTTGCGACTCGCGAGGACGTTGTGTCCTACCTTCTGGACTTGAGCATGCTGCAGGCGCGTCAGGAGCAACTCATCCTCCATATCGCTGCACTGCGTCGCCTTCTCGACATCCTCTCTGACCCTGATCTCACCCTCCGATCATTCCAGATGTGGGATTCCGGTTCTCAGGGCGGCGTCATTCACCCAGGCGTGGTGAAGGAAGCCCTCTTACCCACGACAAGGTCTCCGATTCCCATCTCCGTCACCCTAGGAGATGACAAGACTCATCGCTTCTTCGATCAGACGGTCACCGACCTCCCTTTCTTCCTCACTCTCGAGCCGACCGATCGTCCCCCGGCGTCTCATCGCCACTACTCGTCTGCACATTTCGATGTCATGGATATGGGGTACAACTTCATTCTCAGTACTCCGTGGTCTAGTCGGTTTCGAAGCATCGAGGTCGGTTGGGCGACCAACACTCTCGTTCTGAGAACGAAGTGTGGACAGACGTATCACGTACCTTTTATAGGTACCATTGCGATATCACACACCGATCCTCCTCCCTCGGAGCATTTCGTGCCCACACCGTCTCCTACTATCACCGTCACCTCGCCTCAACAGTTGGCCCACTTCATTCGAAAGGATGATGTCACCTTCTTTACTGTGAATGTTACGGATCTCTTGCACTATGATCCACCCTGTCCAGATGCCGAGCTCATTTCTCTGGAGCCAGATCCTCCTTCTATCTCCATGACTTCCATCTCTACTTCCCTCCCTCCACTGTCCGTCGAGTCCACCTCACCGTCGCGCACTGACGCTCACACTAAGGAACTCGCATACTATACGGCCGACCCAGAGCCCGCAGTTCGTGACCTCATTCGAGAGTAACACGACATTTTCCCATCGTCATTCTCGTACGCCGGCATCCCACCGATGCGCAACGTCGAGCACTCCATCCAACTTGTGCCTGGCTATCGTGTTCACCACCACACACCCTACAAACTCTCGATCCCCGAGGCCACTGAACTCAAGCGTCAGCTTGAGGAGCTCCTGAGACTGGGTTTCATTAAACCCAACAACTCCCCGTGGGGTGCATCGTCCTTTTTGCTCGCAAAGCGGATGAAACTCTTCATCTCTGCATCGACTATCACGGTCTTAACCACTACACGGTATACCCCATGCCTCGGTCCGATGCACTGTTCGACCGCCTAGCAGGCAACCGCTTCTTTACGAAGATTGATCTTCGTAGTGGTTACCATCAGATCCGTGTTGCTGCAGCGGACCAGCCGAAGACAACGTTCTGATCGCAATTCGGCCACTATGAGTTTACGGTGATGCCATTCGACCTCACCAACACACCCGCTACCTTGCAGAGGGCGATAAACGACATCTTCAGGGACATCCTGGAGCAGTACGTTCTCGCCTAGCTCGACGATATCTTGATCCACATTCGTACCTTTGAGGAGCATCTCAGACACTTGTACGACGTCCTTGATCGCTTGTGCAAACATGGCTTCTATGCCAAGTTGAGCAAGTGCCGCTTTGCCCAGCACGAAGTGGATTTCTTAGAATATTACGTGTCTGGCTCTCTAGATGGACGACGCGAAGATCACAGTTATTGTGGTTTGACCCGTCCCCACATCCGCCAAGCAGCTTCGCAACTTCCCAGGCCTCAATAACTACGTCCTTACGTCCACCTTCCTCCGGAAGAACTCCCCATGGGCTTGGACACCCCTCCACGAGGACGCCTTCCGCGCCCTCAAGAAGGCGGTGACATATGCACCGGTTCTTCACCTACCCGATTTTGATCGCCCTTTTATCCTTACCTCTGATGAGTCAGACTTTGTTGTAGGAGCAGTGCTTTCTTAAATTTTCCCCTCCTCTCCTGATTCCTCTCATCCTCACATCCCTCGCTTCCCTCCCCCTACCCCTACCACTCTGCTTCCTGCCTGACGCCTACTCGTCCAACTACTGACGAGCCTTCTATCAACTATTTTCCTACCTTCGTCGAGGACGATACTGTCGAGTCTCACTCAGGTGACTGTCCGATAGCCTTCTACTCTCGTCAGCTCCTGCCAACCGAGATAAACTACAATGCTGATGAACGTGCGGTTCTCGCAGTAGTTTATGCCGCTCGACACTGGAGTCACTACCTGCACGGGGCACCATTCACGGTGCGGACGGACAACTCTGTTGTCCAGGCTTTTCTGATTAAGCGGAAGCTCACTCCTCGACAGGCTCGCTTGTGGCGCGATCTATATGACTTTAGTTTCACCACTGAGCACATCAAGGGTGAGACTAATTGGGTCGCAGATGCCTTATCCCGGCACCCTGACCATGATTAGGAGCAGATCCAGCTCGCTTCCATCTCGGTCAGCACCGTCCACCACTCGGTGATTGACGAGTTTCGCACTCAGTACTGCCACTGTCCCGACTATTGCGACATCCATGCCACCCTTCGGAGTGGCAAGACCGTCCCGAACTACTCTCTCAGGGACAACGGTCTTGTGTACTGGCATGGTTCACAGGGCACCAGAGAGCCCCGTATTTGCGTTCCCTCCACTTGACAGCTACGTTTCTGGGCATTCCATGACCAGGTTGCCGTCGTTCATATGGGCTTCCACAAGACGTTGGCTCGTGTGAGCCTCCTGTACGTCCGGCCGAAGCGCAAGGACTTTGTGAAGGACTACGTCACAGAGTGTCCCACCTGTCAGGAGGTGAACAATGCGAACCACCTGCCTTATGGTTTTCTCCAGCCTCTTCCTATCCCTGAGGGTCGTTGGCAGTCCATCTCGATAGACTTTATCCATCCTCTTCGTCCTCCGACCCCCCGCGGTCATAATGCTATCTTGGTCGTCGTCGACCGGTTCACGAAGCGTGCACCCTTTGTTCCGTGCCGCTATGCCATCAGTGCACGTGAGGCCGCCGACATCGTGTTTGACTTAGTCGTGCGTGACCACGACTTACCTCTGAGCATCATATCTGACCGTGACCCGCGCTTTACCAACCGCTTCTAGCGACGGCTCCGCGAGGTGTAAGGCACCCAACTCTGCTTCTCCTCGTCTTACCATCCCTAGACTGATGGTCATACCGAGGTCACAAACAAGACTCTTGGAGATATTCTCTGAAAGATTGTTAATGACGGACAGCAGTAGGATCTCCATCTTGCCCACCCGGAGATAGTCTACAACCACGCCATCTCGCCACCCACATGGATGTCGCCTTACTATTGCGACCTCGGCTATCACTCTCGTGTTCCCGCAGACTTCCTTCGACCATCACAGATGCACCCCGACACGAGTTGTCCCGCACTGGATGATTGGGTTGCACACATTACATCAATCATGAAGACCGCGCATGAGCACATAGCTGTTTCCCAGACTCGCATGGCCACACGTGCGAACCGATCAAGGATGGATCATCCATTCAAAGTCGGTGATGATGTGCTTCTTTGGCTTTTTTGGCTCATGGATGGATCATCCATTCGGCATCGCTTCTTTGGCTCATGCCGCATTCTTCAGGCCGTCGGCTCTGATACGACATCTAGCTCGGTCAACTTCCATATGAAGACACCTGACTACCTACGCCATGCTCGTGCGCACAATGTCTACCGCGTCTCGTAACTGCGCCCCTATCGCAGACCGTCTGAGCGTTTCGTTGGACGACCATACGAGTGCCCTCCACCCATCATGGTGGATGGTCACGAGGAGTTCCTCGTTCCTTGTTTCAAACATCATTGGGCGCACAAATGTTTTGTTCATGGAGAAAGAAAAAATCGAAAAGGTAATTTGAGACCACCTCTGGAGGCGGTAGGGTCCTCCCACGAGCCCGCAGGTTGCTGATAAACAGGACACAAAAAAGTACATTTGGGTAGCGGGCCTCTCCAATGTGACCCGAAAAATGCCTCAAATTTTGGGATAAAGGGTCGTCACGTCCCCGTGTGAGTATGCCCTCAAGAGTATTTCACTCATCTGATATGCTGAAGTTGACACTCACCTTTGTTTCAACAGTTCATGGGTGTCGCAACTGAGGGCATACTCACACGGGGACCTATAATCCCAAAACCACACAAAAAAGGGGAAACGCCGGTCACACAGATCGACCAAATTTGCAAATGTACTATTCTTGTGCCCATTTGTCAGCGGTCTCGAAAGCCACGGGGCAAGGGATTTTGCGGTCCACAAATGCCCTTTTTTTTTGCATTTTCTTCAAAAATTAGCAAAAATTCGTTCACAAAAGTTATTGCACAATTTGTGGATGGCGTTGTGTGACCAGCCAAGTACCAAATCCCCATTTCTCCAGACGGCTGCGACCTTATCCCATCTGAAAAGGTACAGCAGTGTGACGTGAACCGTGCCCAAAACATTAAAAGGTACGCTTCCTAAATCTGCATTTTTTGCGGATTTGGGGTCGCCGTGTGAGTATGTCATACTCACGTGGGGACCTAATGACCTTAAATCCTAAAATTTGAGACAGTTTTTGGGTCACATTGGAGAGGTCCACTACCCAAATACCTCAATCGATGACCCCTTTGTCAGCAGTTTTTCAAGTGTTACCTAGTTGCAAAAAATCATCCACAAAGCGGGACTTCACTTCCCTGGAGGAGTGCCCTGAAGCTGGCGGGGTGTTGCTTCACTTCAAAACATGGGGTCTGGATGCACTACTCTCCACATGCTTAAAAGACAAGAGAGATGGCAATGTATCTTTCCATGTTCTAGCGGTGGATTCAGTCTCATTTTGCACATTTGGAGAGTAATGCAGTGTGACCCATGTACGTTGCAGTGAAGGCCTACGGGTTATTTTGGCATGAAAAAATAAAAATAAATATAAATCCATTTACTTCTTAGTCCTTTGGCAAACGCGGCCCCAACCCTGCACCCTGAAGGCTATGGCAAAGGGGCAAACATGTCGTTACCTCTCTCCGCCGAGAGAGGTAACCTCCCTTCACCAAAGAGAGGTAGAAAGCTATGTTTGCAGGGGTCCCCTGTATACCCTTAGGGGTAGTGGTAGGTAGGTACTGAAAGAAAAGATATGTTCCATGACATGGCAGAACGCCAGTTAAAAATATGTCAGGTGAGAGAAAAATATATGGCTGTCCCCCAACGAGGAGAAGGCAACTTAAAAAAAAAAAAAAAAAAAGTCCATCTACTTTTTTGGTCCTCACCTGTGTGACTACACGCAGTTGCCCCGAGGGCGAAGTGTCTGGGTTGCGACTTCGTTCTTTCTGTATGAAGTCCACCTGTGTGACCATATGAGGACCTAAAATCCCAAATAGGCCTACCTAGATTGGAGACTTTTGGTCCTCGGATGAGTATGCACTGATGTAGCGGACCTCTGCTTGGCCTGTGAGACCAGCCCCTTGGCATGTTCTCACAGGCATGTATTGTATTCGGGGTAGTTCAGTCCAAGTCGGTGCCTCTATCGGTACCAGTTAGTCCAGTCCAATCCAGTCTAGTCAGTCCGCTGGGGTATACCCCAACCAGAGTCTGTATTTCGGATCAATCTACATTCGCACAGTTTGGAGTACGTGCGTTGGACTCTCGCGTGGGAGCTGCGTTGTGCCACCTTGCTCCACTCTCATCCTCCATCTGCATCTGTATCCCAGGCAGAGCACCACACCTAAGGGGTCCGCCACACTGGTATCGGAGCGGGAACGTTCCCCGCTCCCACCCACCACACCGCATAGCAGGAAATACAACAAAACCCGACACAAGATTTTTTTACTGTTTTTCGGTCGTTTCCAATGGAGAACAGCGGGAAAAAGGTGACAGAACGTGGAGCAGCGAAGGATCGACGCGTGGCGAGAAAAGAGAAATAAAGCCACGACACGTGGCCGCCGCACACACACATACACTCGTCACGTGCCCACGCTGCCTGCTGCCTCGTCCGCTCCTGAATTATTTATAAAGATCTGGGAAAAGTGATCTTTGCGTCGCCCATGTGGAGACCCTGATCCGACACGTAGTGTCCTAAGAAATTCACTTTGTGCTGGGCAAAGTGACACTTGCTCAGCTTGGCGTAGAAGCCATGTCTGCGCAAGCAGTCAAGGACGTCGCAGAGGTGTCTGAGATGCTCCTCAAGGGTACGACTGTAGATCAAGATATCGTCGAGGTAGACGATAACGTACTGCTTGAGGATGTCCCTGAAGATGTCGTTTATTGCCCTCTGCAAGGTAGCGGGTGTGTTGGTGAGGCCGAATGGCATCACCGTAAACTCATAGTGGTCGAAGCGCGATTAGAACGTTGTCTTCGGCTGGTCTGCTGCAACAACGCGGATCTAATGGTAACCGCTACGAAGATCAATCATCGTAAAGAAGCGGTTTGCCTGCTAGGCGGTCGAACAGCTCGTCAGAACGAGGCATGGGGTAGTTGTTCTTAACCGTGTAGCAATTAAGACCGTGATAGTCGATGCAGAGACGGAGAGTTCCATCCGCTTCGTGAGCAAAGAGGACGTGTACCCCACGGGAAGTTGCTGGGCTTAATGAAACCCAGTCTCAGGAACTCCTCAAGCTGACGCTTGAGTTCAGTGGCCTCGGGAATCGAGACTCGGTAGGGTGTTTGGTGGTGAACACAATAATCGGGCACAAGCTGGATGGAGTGCTCGACGTCGCGCATCAGTGGGATGCTGGCGTACGAGAACAATGATGGGAAAACGTCGTGCTACTCTCGAATGAGGTCACGAACTGCAGGCTCCGGGTCGGTCGTATAGCGTGCGAGTTCCTCAGCGTCAGCGGCAACGAGCGAAGGCGGACTGGCCTCGACGGACGGCGGAGGGAGGGAAGTAGAGATGATAGTCATGGAGATAGAAGGAGGATGTGGCTCCAGAGAGCTGAGCTCGGCGTCTGGACAAATTGGATCATAATGCGAGAGATCGGTAACGTTCACCGTAAAGAAAATGACGTTGTCCTTTCGGATGAAGTGGGCGAACTGCCGAGGCGAGGGGACGGTGATGGTAGGAGATGGTGTGGGCAGGGAAAGCTCCGGGGGAGGAGGATCGAGGCGTGGTGTCGCAGTGGTACCTATAAAAGGTACGTGATACGTTTGTCCACACTTCGTTCTGAGAACGAGAGTGATGGTCGCCCAATCGGCCTCGGTGCTTCGGAACCGACAACATCACGGCGTACGGAGAATGAAGTCGTACCTCGTCTTCATCACATCGAAATGTGCAGAGGAGCGGTCGCGACGAGACGTCAGGGGACGATCGGTCGCCTCGAGAGTGAGGACGAAAGGGAGGTCGGTGACCGTCTGATCGAAGAAGCGTTGGGTCTTGTCATCTCCTAGGGTGACGGAGATAGGAGTCGGAGACCCTATCGTGGGTAAGCGGGCTTCTTTCACCACGCGTGGGTAAATAAAGTCGCCCTGAGAACCAGAATCCCATAGCGCTGAGTACACCCTCCTGGAGGTCCCCAGTCATACTGGAATGATCGGAGGGTGCAATCAGGCTCAAAGAGGATGGCGAGAAGGCGACGTAGTGCAGCGACATGGAGGGTGAGTTGCTCTTGATGAGCCTGGAGCATGCTCAAGTCCAGAAGGGAGGACACAACGTCCTCGCGAGTCGCAAGCTTCTCACTTCAACGGGCTGAGCGAATGGCTTGACGCGTCGGTAGTCGCTGAGAGGTAGGAGGGGAGATGGTGGTGTGCGGAGACGCAGACGGTACTACGACAGAGGGCTGAGTACACTCTGTCGAGTCCTGCAATACCTCAACTCCAGTAGCGAGAGGGGCAAACCACGACGGAGATGTCGGGAAGCCAACTACTGAGGAGGGCGCAGGTGTACATTGCACCATGGCTAGGAGGCGCCGTGGGGATGTGAGGCACCAGGGGGGGACTGAGCACGACGCTAGCGAGAGAGCTCGGCGTAGTGGCGGTCGAGGGCGGCGGTGTAAGGGTACCGCGAGGAGGTATGACCGTCCTGCCGACACCGCGAATACCCACGCCAGCCCAAAATGGTTGCGCGCTCCTAAGCGGAAAGGACACCGTGAGGAGGGACAAAGCCTTAAGGGAGGTCCTGCTGAGGGACCTCGGGGGGCGATGCGCCAGCGTGACCAGAGTGGCTGCGTGCCAAGGAGAGGGTGGAGAGGGCGAGTTGGAGGCGCTCGACTATAGGGAGAGTAGAGTCCTTTGGGTCATAGTGGACGACCTCTCAGAGGTCGAGGTTATCGTTGTGGTTACCCTCAGGCGGCAGCGAGGCAACAACGTCTTGCTCACCATGCTTGAGCGCGCTGAAGCAGCGTGAGAAGTGGCGGACCTGCTGCGCGGAATGGTGAAAACGACCATGGAAAGGAAAACGGCGTTGGAAAGTGTCGTGAGAGGAGGAGGGAGTGTAACCAGTACGCTGACGCTCGGAGGAGGAAGTGGGTTGAAGACAGGCCCGCAACCGCTGATGGGCCCTAGCGGCCTCATAAGCCTGCATGGATGGAAGAGTAGAGGAAGAAGGGGGTGCGCCCAAAGGCGTGGCCACCTGTGATGGTAGGGTTGGTTGAAGGTGTAAGAGGGCGAGGCCGGCCCAGATTTGGTCAAGCTCGGTCTCAAGACGGCGCACATAGATCGAGCAGGGAGTAGGAGTAGGAGGAGTGGGGGAAGTAGACGCACGAGCGGCACGGCGGTCGTGTGAAGGGGAGGGAAAAGAGGGGCACCCGGAAAAGCTGAGAACACGGCAGCGGGTTGTGGTTCCATGGCCGTAGTGACCAGAATATGGGCGGGTGCGCTAGTAGAGTGAGGGAAGGTTTGGCCCACGGCGGCCGTCGCGCTAGGAGCGTGGACGCTCACCAGGATGGTCGGGGCGGGGGCAGCGGAGGAGGAAGCTCCGCCGTGGCCACCATGTCGGAGGACGGGGGACGTGGACTGGGAGCAAGGGGAAGAGATTGAGTGGGGAGAGGAAGGACGACCAGCGTCTTGGAGTTGCCAAAGGCCAGCAGCAAGAGTCGCCACCTGCGCCTCTAAGAGCGCAAGGAGGGAGGTGAGGAGGGTGTGCAGATCCCCCTGGGGCTGATGGCCCTGGTCCGCCGGCACAGGTATGGAGCCTGGTGCCGAGGTTGTCGCCGCGTCGGCAGCTTCTGACACGTCGTCGGCCATGGGGAGGTGACGAGTTGGACTGGAGGGGGCCAAAGGAGGTCCGAGTGAGCGGAGGGCGTAAAGGGGGGTCTGTGGTAGAAAGCGACAGCGGTGCTAGAGAGTCGAGCGTGGGGGTCCACAAAGGGGGAAGGGTGGCTCGGGTCCAAGGTGCCCAAATGGAAAAGGGAAGTAGGGGGGTTAGGAGAACCCTAAGCCCTAGAAAAACCCTAAGAAAACCCTAATCGGAGTTTAAACCACCAGTACACGGCCTCGGCCTTGCAGCAAAATAACTTGTCGCCACAAGAAGTAAAAGGCGGGCTCGGGGCAGGGTCGGAGTGTCAGAAGGATTTCAAATTTTTGAGCCAATCTAAAATTTGTATGTCCCAAAAACAAAACAAGCTTTGGCCGTGATTGTAGTTGGATACACTTTCTGGAGTACTCGTGCGAGTTTGCCCTTAGTGAAGGCACTTCAGCAGAACGTAGAACCTGGGGAACAGGACTGTCGGACTCTAAAAAAAAGAAAAAAAGAAAAAAAAATTTGGCCGTGATTGCAGTTGGATACATTTTTTGGAGTACTCGTGCGAGTTTGCCCTCATTGAGGGCACTTCAACCGAACGTAGAACACGGGGAGCAAGGTTGTCGGACTCTCAAAAAAAAAAAAAAAAAAAAACCAACAATGCTTCAACCGTGAAAGTGGTTGGATGCATTTCAACGTCACTAATGTGAGTATGCCCTCAGCTAGGGCGTTTTGAGCAAGAGGAATATCGTTGCCCTGCTGGCAGGGCCAAAAAGAAAAAAAACAAAATGAGAAAAAAAAGATAAACAACAACGTTTCCCTCTCCATGTAATAGTGGTCAGACGCATTCAGGAAAATGATCATTTACGTATGGCCTTCATGCTGTCCTTTCACGACATCATTGCTCTCTGGCATGCTTGTTCCTTTCTTTTCTTTTCTTTTATTTTTCCGGTTCAGGTAGACCGACGACACCAATACCACTTCCCAAATTCCCACTGCAGGTACCCTCACGCAGAAGGCTCGGAAAATAGTGGCGCGAAGTGGGCAGGTAGGTTTTGGATTTTAGGTGTGGGTGTACTGGTGGTTTAAGTGGTTAGGGTAGGGTACCGGGGACCTAATCAAGAAAATAAAATAGCAAGTGGGGGGGGGAGGCGGAAGGAAAAATAAATAAACAGTGAAATTTCGAGAGAAAAATAAAAATAAATAAATAAATAATAAAAATAATTAAAGAAATAAGGAAACAAAATATGAAGAGCGAAACAATATTTATTTTTTTGGAATTTTCGGCACCATTTCCCTACCCCCCATGGGTCAAGAATATGCCAAGAGAGAGGAGAGACCAAAATAAGCAAACTAAGTTTCAAAATGCTACAAATTAAAAAATTAAAAAAATAAGTAAATAAATCATAAATAAATAAATAAAGGAGGAGGTGAAGAGAAATTAAGTGTTGGATTTTTTTAAAATTTCGGCAGCATTTCGTTACCCCAATAGGGTCGAAGTGTGCCGTCAAGAAGAAAGACTAAGTAAAATGATAAAATTCTGGCAGCACTTCATTACCCCCGCGGGGTCAAAATGTGTGTCGAAAACAAGAATGACCAACTCCTAATCGAATTTAAGGGTGCCATAAATAAATTTGAATTTTCAAAATAAAATAAAATAGAATAAAATAAATTTAAAAATAAGAAAAGAAGGTGGGGAATAAGATAATTCGAATTTTTGAAAAAAAAATAAAATATAAATCAAGAGAAAGAATGTGTGTCGAAAGCAAGAATGACCAACTCCTAATCGAATTTAAGGGTGCCGTAAAGAAATTCGAATTTTCAAAGTAAATAAAAATAAAATAAAATAAAATAAAAAATGAGAAAAGAAGGTGGGGAATAAGATAATTAGAACTTTTGAAAAAATATATATATATAAATCAAGAGAAAGATAAAAAGAAGAAAAACAGAAAAATTTCGAAGTTGGGCGGGGGGGGATGAAAAAGTGAAGGAGAAAGAGAGAAATAGGTGAGAGAGAGAAAAGGATGGAAGTCGAAGGTGGGGGGATGATGGGGTTGTAGTTGGGGGAGAGGAGGGATGAGAAAGGTAGAGAGGGATCAAGAAGCAAAGAGAAAGGAGGAGGAGATAAAAGAAAATAAATGAATGAAATAAAGTAAAATAGTGAGTGGTGGGAGGAAAGGTGGGGTAGGAAAGGTAAAAAAAGGAGGGAAAAGAGGCAGTGGAAGGTGGGGGAAAGAGAAGGGGTTAAGGAGTGAAATAAGAAGGAGAGAAGGAGAAAGTTGAGAAAGGTGGGGAGAGGGCTATGAGTAGTGAGAGTGATTCGAGGGAAGTGAATGAGGTAGAAGAGAAAGGAGTTGAGGGGTTGAGTAAGAGGAGAGAGAAAAGGTAGAGAAAGTGGAATAGTAAGGAAAGGGAAGACGGAGGTAATACCTGGCCCTTAATGTCTCCAAGGGCATAAGGTATACCAAGACCAGGAGGGTCTTGGCCTTCCTGCAGCAAGCCAGTTGGATGAGAGAGGGGGCTAAGATCTTGATTTACCCCTAGCAGCGGTACTGCAGATCTAGGGTATGTTGTGTAAGCAGACCCTCACCAGTGTAGAGCAGCCCCCTGATCAGGGGGGTCTTCAGCTCCACAGCAATCTGCCATGTGGCACTGCAGAGGACCACGTGCGCAGGCGGTAGCAGCCACGCGGGGCGGGGGCGAAAATAGTTGGCACAACACTTCTTCAACACCAGTGTGCCACAGTACACAGCCATACACACACTGTGGCCAATGTGTTATGGCAGCAGCTACCCACACGCATGGCCAGCAGCTGGGTCGGTTCAAACCTTGACAGCAGCATCGTTTTCTATCCTCTGCCGTCCTTCACTCCCTAGTTAGGCAGCCTTGCATGCTTCATCTAGGTGCGCCCAGTAAACCAGGCTCCCTTATTCCCTTGCATGGTCGACCGTCCATAGCGATCACCCCTTTAGTCCAGCATTACTCGCCCTGATGGTTTATCTGTTAGGGTCATCGGTTCTGTTCGCTCCCAGTTCCCTACCCTCATTGAGCCTAATGACATGTGTCTCCCTATCATTATGTGTGGATGCCCTTAGGAGTTTATCGACCCCTAGGCTGCATTCGCCACCCCAAAGACTATCCCCCCCTGTGGTTTGCGACACACTTCTCCTATGACATATGGTTGTCTTGTTGTTGCTTTGTTGCTCTCAGACTTAGGCTACAGCCCCTAACATTTCTAGGATTTAGTTGTTTCTGCTTGTGCTGTTCTTAGGCCTCTAACTAGCTAGTTGTTTCTAGATTGAAGCTACTGCCTCCAACATTCTAGGATTTGGTTGTCATTACTTTCTGCTTTCCTAGGACATGTATACTAGTTAGTTGCTTCTGCTTTCACTTAGGCTGTTAGCTCTGACATAGGACATGTATACTAGTTAGTTGCTTCTGCTTTCACTTAGGCTGTTAGCTGTGACATAGGACATGTATACTAGTTAGTTGCTTCTGCTTTCACTCAGGATGTCAGCTGTGACATTGCTGTTTTTGTGACATTTTCTATCCTAGGTTGCATCGCGTGGACTCAGCATGGAGCTTGCTCCGCATCCTTTTTTTTTTTTTTTTTTTTTTTTTTGGTGGGGGGGGGGGGGGGGGGGGGACAAAAACTCCAATCTATTCGTGGGGAGCAACATGTGCTGGGAACCTGGCCCAACGTTCCATATAGAATTTATACAGTTGATTTGAAATGTCGCTAAGAAACATCTAAGAGCTTATAAAAAATTCAGAAAAATTTCAGGAAAATTTAGGAAAACGTGAATACTACGCATCCTAGACTACTCGGGTTTTCTTTTTCTTTGGTAGAGTTCCGCTTCGTGGCAGAAGCGTGCTTATATCTAGGCGATCCATCACAGGCCGAGGATCGTGTAGCGGACCTCTGGTTGGCTTGTGAGACCAGCCCCTTGGCCTGTTCTCACATGCCTGTGTTGTATTCGTGGTAGTCCAGTCCAGGCCGGTACCTGTGTCAGTACCAGCCAGTCCGGGTCAGTCCAGTCAGTCCGCTGGGGTATACCCCAGCCATAGTCTGTATTTCGGATCATTCTGCATTCACACCGTTTGGAGTACGTGCGTTGGAGTCTCGCGTGGGAGCTGCGTTGTGCCATCTTGCTCCACTCTCATTCTCTATCTCTATCTGTATCCCAGGCAGAGCACCACACCTGGTGGGTCCGCCAACTTTTTTTTGTGCCTTGATAGGGACTCGCTACACTACTCAACACTGTACAAAGTTCTGTGGTGTACATCTATAGCTGTCAGACCGTCGAAAACCTCGAAAGGGCCTCACCACTTGACTCTTGAAAACTCTTTTTCAGGAGTTTTTGAGTCCCCACACAGCCTCTTGAAAGTTGGGGCTTTCATGAGCGTGTTAGAGTTGCTCTTGAAACCCTTTCAAGAGCAGTTCTTGAAAGGCCTGAAACTCCAGTCTGCAACTTGTGGGTTTTCAAGGATCCTCGGGCCTTGCTCCACTGCTCACCATATGCTGTGACATGCAGAAAAAACAAAAATTATAGCGGTGTGTCTTCCCATGTTCTAGAGGAAGATTCATTCTCATTCTGCACATTTGAGTAGTAGCGGAGCAAGGCCTTTTGGGCGACCCGTTGACGGACTCTTGATTTTCAAGAGTTGCCAGGCCGTTATGCTGACTATGCTGACGCCACTCAAAAGAAAACAAAGCCCTACTACTGCCCTTTTGTATCCTTTGTCCAGCAGGATGGCCCTTGAAAAAACCTGATAGCTCTTGAAACATTTCACTTTTTCAGGAGTGGTGTGGCAAGCCCCAAAATCGCATCATCGCTCCACTTATTCCACTTACTCTAGAGAGCAGGACTCACCGGCTACCAAGAGCACAAAAGCCAGCTGAAAATCCCATTTGTCTGCCCATGCTCCAGGTCGACTCTCCAAATTTAGGCGCTCATCATAGCCGTACAAGGACTCAATTTGGGTGCTCATCAGATCCCTATGAGGACTCTATAAGGAACGGTTGTTGCAGGCTGGGGACTATACAATTGTGTAAAAGTCCTCCTCATGTATGTTTTCTGACAGCGATGCAGAGCAATTTCTCAAGTAAAAACGTGTAGTTAGAGGAGAGATGGCCCAACTCTACAAACTGTACAGTGTAGAGTAGTGTAGTGAGGCCCACAATTTGCTTCGGGTCGATGACAGGCTATAGGAACTGACATACCGCGTAGGCGTGGGCTCGCAGGCCGTAATGTGACCGTGAGGCTGGCAGTGGTGAGTTGGTGATTGGCTTGGGATGAGTGCATCGGTCCAGAATTGAGAGTTTAATTAGGGTTCTCTTTTTGTTTAAAATAATTAGGTTCACATTGATACAGCAACAAGTGCAAAGGGAGGACCCAGAGTCCCCTTTAGTAAGGGACTATCGCCTGCAGTTTCGGGAATGGACGAAGGTGGACCCAACTATCCCGCTGCGACCGGCTACAGAATCCCCGGACCTGTTCGCCCCTCACGCAATGACATTAGAAGAAATATTGTAAGGAAGAAGGTTGGTGGGAATGGTTGGAGGGGGAGGAGGGGAGCTCATCCGGGTGCCCCCCTTGGAGGACTTCCCTTTCCCCTTCCCCCCCCCCCCCCCCCCCCCCCCCCCCCCACATCTCCTTTTTTCCGAACCCCCTACATGCCTGCTCATTTAATCCTCGGAGGATCAGGGTAATCAATGCTGGCTGGTCGACGTTGGACACCAATTACTTGATGTATGATGGGACGCTGGACCCGTTTTCCGGCAGTTCTGATCTTTGCAGATGTTCACATGGGACGCTGGACCCGTTTTCCAGCAGGTGAAGCTCCCTACCAATAGACTGGAGCGCCCGGCGGACGGGTACTAGGGGAAAAAAAAAAAAGGGTTGGCATTGATACTTAGGTTTGGGTTGTGCTGGTGGATGTGCGGTAGGGTTGGAGCTATTCATTGCAGGATTATGACGGCGGTGAGATTTTTGCTATGGTTGGAGTTATGCCTGGCCGGTGAGCCAGGTTTATCCCTGCGGGCCATAGCTATTCATTAGAGGGACGCTGGGCCCGGTTCCCAGCTTGTAATGGAAAGACTCCTTTTGGCAAAAAAAATAGTAGTGGCGGCACTACCTGAGGCCAAGTCCCACTTGCGGACCCACCGGGAAGGTGCTCCGCCTGGGATACAGATAGATATGGAGGATGAGGGAAGAGCGAGATGGCACAGCGCAACTCCCACGCAAGACTCCGACACACGTACTCCAAAACCGTGCGAGACTAGTGTAGAATGATAGAGAAAACAGACAATTGCTAGGGTATACCCCAGCGGACTGACGGGACTGGCTGGTACCGACAGAGGTACCAGCCTGGATTGTACTGCCCCAAATAGAACACAGGTCTGTGAGAACAAGCCAAGGGGCTGGTCTCACAGGCCACCCAGAGGTCCGCTACACGATCCTCGGCCTATGATGGATCGCCTAGATACAAGCACGCTTCCGCCAAGAACCGGAACTCTACCAAAGAAAAATAAAAGCTTAGTAGTCTAGGATGCAGAGCAAGCTCCATGCTGAGTCCATGCGATGCAACCTAGGATAGAAAATATCACAAAAACAACAATGTCACAACTAACAGCCTAAGTAAAAGCAGAAGCAACTAACTAGCATACATACCCTAGGAAAGCAGAAGCAACTAACTAGCATACATGTCCTACGAAAGCAGAAAGTAATGACAACTAGATCCTAGAATGTTGGAGGCAGTAGCCTCAGTCTAGGAACAACTGACTAGTGTATAAGTCCTAAGAACAGCAAAAGCAAAACAACTAAATCCTAGAAATGTCAGAGGCAGTTACCTCAGTTTGAGAGCAACAAGCAACAACAAGTCAACCATATGTCACAGAAGAAATGTGTCGCAAACCAAAGGGTGGGATGGTCTCTGAGGGTGGCGAATGCAGCCTAGGGGTCGAAAACTCCTAAGGGTATCCACACATAGTGACAGGGGAAACACATGTCATCACGCTCAATGAGCGTAGGGAACTGGGAGCGAACAAAATCGATGACCCTAACAGATAGACCATGAGGGCGGGTAATGCTCGACTAAGGGGTGACCGCTATGGAGGGTCAACCATGCAAGGGAACAAGGGAGCCTGGTATACTGGGCGCACCTAGATAAAGCATGCAAGGCTGCCTAACAGGGTGTGAGGGCCGTCAGAGGGTAGAAAGGTGATGGGTAAGGGATTCATGCAAAGGACTCCTAAAGTGAGGGAAGTCGGAGCTAGATGCGTAAGCTGGGAAGCCAGGGCAACGCTACGGTCCCGATGCCTATGCGTATACCAAGACGAGGCCCAACTTAGAGGAACCCGGCTAAAGGGAGACCATCATGCGACACAAGCAGGGTACTGTATAAGGTAAAGTGGTAAGAGAGTGACGACGTCTGAAGTAGGCAGAGTTGATCGTGACGAAGTCCATGAAGCTGCCGATGACGTCCATGATGAGAAGTCCGGAATGTCGTCGAGGAAGAGCCGCAACGTCGACTAGCTGAAGTCGCAAAACTGGAGTGGATGGAGTACTGAGAAGTCAAAGACGTGGGAAGGTAAGTCAGAGTCGAGCAGGACGACGACGAGTGAGCTGTGGACGCTAAGAAACATCCGACTGCTGCTGAAGATCTGCCTCAGATGGAGCAGGCTCGACTTCGACGGTCTCCTCAGCCGGGGGAGAAGGAGGAGGGTCAGTGGGTTGAGGAGGAGCAGCACGACGAGCACGGTCATAGGCACCCACCAATATGAGAGCATGCTGCAAGTGCTCGAGGGGCTCCCAGGTAGCCTCCTCATCAGGCAAACCCTTCCAACGTACGAGATACTCGACGTGGGGAGGGTTGTCGTCGGTGACTCGTCGACCAATGATATCTGAAACGAGGAACTCCTCGTGGCCGTGCACCATGATGGGTGGAGGGCGCTCGTATGGTCGTCCAGCGAAACACTCAGACGGTTTGCGGTAAGCACACAGTAACGAGACGTGGTAGACATCGTGTACACGAGTCTGGCGTAGGTAGTTGGGCATCTTCACACAGAAGCTGACCGGGCTAGAAGCCGTATCAGAACCGACGGCCTGGAGAATGAGGCATGGGCCAAAGAAGCGACGCCGAAACTTGTGAATCGTGTCCGCTTCGAGCTGTAAGTGGCGGGCGTCGATAAGCACATCATCACCGACTTTGAATGAATGATTCATCCTCGATCGGTTGGCATGTGCTGCCATGCGAGTATGGGAAGCGGCTATGTGTTCATGTGCGGTCTTCATGATCGACGTCATGTGTGCAACCCAATCATCGAGCGCGGGATAACTCGTGTCGGGGTGCATCTGCGACGGTCGAAGGAAGTCCGCGGGAACACGAGGGTGATAGCTGAGGTCTCAGTAGTAAGGCGACATCCCCGTGGCTGGCGAGACGGCGTGATTATAGGCTATCTCCGCGTGGGCAAGATGGAGATCCCAATGTTGGTCGTCACGAACAATCTTTCGAAGAAAATCTTCGAGAGTCCTGATCATGATCTCGGTCTGACCATCAGTCTGAGGATGGTAAGACGAGGAGAAATGGAGCTGTGTGTCGTACACCTCGTGGAGCCGTCGCCAGAATCGGCTAGTAAATTGTGGGTCACGGTCAGATATGATGGTCAGAGGTAAGCCGTGGTCACGCATGACTCGGTCAAACACAATGACGGCGACCTCACGTGCACTGATGGCATAGCGGCACGGAACAAAGTGTGCATGCTTCGTGAAGCGGTCGACGACGACCAGGATAGCATCATGACCGCGAGGGGTCGGAGGACAAAGAGGACCGATAAAGTCCATCAAGATGGACTGCCAACGACCCTAAGGGATAGGAAGAGGCTGGAGCAAACCATGAGGAAGGTGGTTCGCAATGTTCACCTCCTGACAGGTGGGACACTCTGTGACGTAGTCCTTCACAAAGTCCTTGCGCTTCGGCCAGACGTACAGGCGGCTCACACGAGCCAACGTCTTGTGGAACCCCATATGACCGGCGACTGCCTGGTCGTGGAACTATGCTTGCGAGGACACGTAGCTGTCCAGTGGAGGGAACACAAATACGGGGCTCCTTGGTGCCCTGTGAACCGTGCCAGTACACAAGACCGTTGTCCCCGAGAGAGTAGTTCGGGACGGTCTTGCCACTCCAAAGGGTCGCGTGTATGTCGCGATAGTCGAGGCAGTGGCGGTACTGAGTGCGAAACTCGTCGATCACCGAGTGGTGGACAGTGGTGACCGAGATGAAAGAGAGCTGAATCTGCTCCTGGTCGTGGTCAAGGCGCCGAGATAGGGCATCTGCGACCCGATTAGTCTCACCCTTTATGTGCTCAGTGGTGAAACTAAACTTGGTTAGGTCTTGCCACCAGCAAGCCTGTCGAGGAGTGAGCTTCGATTTTGTCAAAAAAGCCTGGACAACAGAGTTGTCCGTGCGCATCGTGAACGGTGCCCCGTGCAGGTAGTGACACCACTGCCGAGCGACATAAACTACTGCGAGAACCTCACGTTCATCGGCGGTGTAGTTTAGCTCGACGGGCAGGAGCTGACGGGAGTAGAAGGCTATCGGACAATCACCTGAGCGAGACTCGACAGTGCCGTCCTCGGCGATGGTAGGAGAATAGTCAATAGAAGGCTCGTAAGTAGCTAGACGAGTAGGCGTCAGGTGGGAGGCAGTGGTAGGGGTAGGGGGTGGGAAGCGAGGGATACGGGGATGAGGAGAATCAGGAGAGGAGGGGAAAATCTGAGAAAGCACTACTCCTACAACAAAGTCTGGCGCATCGGTGGTAAGGATAAAATGGCGATCAAAATCGGGTAGGTGAAGAACCGGTACGCATGTCACCGCCTTCATGAGGGCGTGGAAGGCGTCCTCGTGGAAGGGTGTCCAAGCCCAAGGTGGGTTCTTCCGGAGGAGGGTGGAGGTAAGGACGTAGGAATACCTAGCGTATCCCTAGATGAAATTACTATAGTAGCTGGTAAGGCCTAGGGAGCTGCGAAGCTGCTTGGCGGATGTGGGGACGGGCCACTCCGCAATAGCAGTGATCTTCGCGCCGTCCATGTGGAGACTCTGGTCATACATGTAGTGTCCTAAGAAATTCACTTTGTGCTGTGCAAAGTGGCACTTGCTCAACTTGGCATAGAAGTCATGTCTGCGCAAGCGGTCAAGGACGTCACGGAGGTGTCTGAGGTGCTCCTCAAGGGTACGACTGTAGACCAGGATATCGTCGAGGTAGACGAGAACGTACTGCTCTAGGATATCCCTGAAGATGTCGTTCATCACCCTCTGGAAGGTAGCGGATGCGTTGGTGAGGCCGAACGGCATCACCGTAAACTCATAGTGGCCGAAGCGCGATCGGAACGCTGTCTTCGACTGGTCCGCTGCAGCGACGCGGATCTGATGGTAACCGCTACGAAGACCAATCTTCATAAAGAAGCGGTTGCCTGCTAGGCGGTAGAACAGCTAATCGGAACGAGGTATGAGGTAGTTGTTCTTAACCGTGTAGCAGTTGAGACCGCGATAGTCGATGCAGAGACGAAGAGTTTCATCCACTTTGCGAGCAAAGAGGACGGGTGCACCCCACGGGGAGTTGCTGGGTTTAATGAAACCCAGTCTCAGAAGCTCCTCAAGCTGACGTTTGAGTTCAGTGGCCTCGGAAATCGAGAGTCAGTAGGGTGCCTAATGTTGAACACGATAGTCAGGCACAAGCTGGATGGAGTGCTCGACGTCGCGCATCGGTAGGATACCGGCGTACGAGAACGGCGATGGGAAAATGTCGTGGTACACTAGGATGAGGTCACGAACTGCGGGCTCCTGGTCGGTCGTATAGCGTGTGAGTTTCTCAGCGTCAGCATCAGCGAGTGACAGCGGGGTGGACACGACGGACGGCGGAGGGACGGAAGTAGAGATGAGAGCCATGAAGATAGAAGGAGGATCTGGCTCCAGAGGGATGAGCTATGCATCGGGACAAAAAAAGAGATCCGTCACGTTCACCATAAAAAAGGTGACGTCGTCCTGTCGGATGAAGTGGGCGAACTGCCGACGTGAGGTGACATTGATAGAAGGAGATGGTGTGGGCACGGAAGGCTTTGGGGGAGGAGGATCGGGGCATGGTGTCGCAGTGGTACCTATGAAAGGTACGCGATACGTCCCTCCACACTTCGTTTTGAGAACGAGACTGTTGGATGCCCAATCGGCCTCGGTGTTGTGGAACCGACGAGACCACGCAGTGCCGAGAATGAAATCGTACCCCATCTCCATCACATTGAAATGTGTAGAGGAGCGGTGGCGACGAGAAGCCGGAGGACGATCAGTAGCCTCGAGAGTGAGGAAGAAAGGGAGGTCCGTGACCGTCTGATCGAAGAATCGTTGGGTCTTGTCATCCCCTAGGGTGACAGAGATGGGAGTCGGAAACCCTGTTGTGGGTAAGCGGGCTTCTTTCACCACACGTGGGTGAATGAAGTCGCCTTGAGAACCGGAATCCCACAGCGATGAGTACACCGTCGTGGAGGTCCCCAGTCGTACGGGAATGATTAGGAGGGTGCGATCAGGGTCAGAGAGGATGGTGAGAAGGTTACGGAGTGCAGCAACATGGAGGGTGAGTCCCTCGTGACGAGCCTGGAGCATGCTCAAGTCCAGAAGAGAGGACACAACGTCCTTGCAAGTAGCGAGCTGCTCGCTGCAACGAACTGAGCGAATGGCTCGACATGTCGGTAGTCGTGGAGGGGTAGAAGGGGAGACGGTGGTCTGCGGAAGCGCAGACGGTGCTGCGACAGAGGGCTGAGTACACTCTATCGGGTCCAGCGAGACCTCAACTCCAGTAGCGAGAGGGGCAAACCGCGAAGGGGATGTCGGGAAGCCGACTGTTGAGGAGGGCGCAGGTGTACACTGCACCGTGGCTAGGAGGCGCCGCGGGGATGTGAGGCGCCGGGGGGGGATTGAGCACGACGCTGGCGGGAAAGGTCAACGTAGTGGCGGTCGAGGGCGATGGTATAAGGGCACCGAGAGGAGGTATGACCGTCCTGGCGGCAGTGCAAGTACCCACGCTGACCCAAAATAGCCGCGCGCTCCTCAGCGGAAAGGACACCGCGAGGAGGGACAAAGCCCTGAGGGAGGTCCTGTTGAGGGACCTCGGGAGGCGACGCGCCAGAGTGACCGGGGCGGCTACGTACCCGGGAGAGGGCAAAGAGGATGAGCTGGAGGCGTTCGACCATAGGAAGAGTAGAGTCCTCCAGGTGGTGGTGGATGGCGTCGCCGAGGTCGAGGTCGTCGCTATGGTCACCCTTTGGTGACAGCGGGGCACCAGCGTCCTGCTCACCATACTCGAGCGTGCTGAAGCGGCGCGAGAAGTGGCGGCCCTGCTGCGTGGAACGGCGGGGGCGACCGTGGAAAGGGGAACGACACTTGGAAGTGTCGTGAGAGGAGAAGGAGGCGTAACCCATGAGCTGAGGCTGGGAGGAGGAGGCAGGGTGAAGACGGACCCGCATCCGCTGATGGTCCCTGGCGGCCTCGTAAGCCTGCGGGGCCGATGTGAACTCGTACCGTCATAACTCAGAGCGGTACTCGAGCGGAAGGCTGGCCAAGAAAAGATCGATAAAGGCAGCCTCGGGGAGGAACACCACGTCACAAATGAGGCGGGCGTCCAGAAAGACCTAGATGTGGCGATCCAGACCGACAGCGCCACCAGAGTCGGACCAGCGTGTAGTGACGACACGCTCGAAGGCGTCAGTCACGTCATGTCGGGCTCCGAAGCGATCCTCGAGGAACGCCTGCAAATCCATAAAGGTCGGAGTCCGACCCACATGAAGGGAGTAAGCGTAGAAATCCTCCCAGGCATCAAAAGGACCGGCACGCAGGCGCGTGGAGAGGTGACCCACCCACGTGTCGGGTGGGGCACCCATGAGGTGGAGTGTGTGGGTGGCGGACTGTAGACATCGAGACACGCGTATCCCTGTACCGTCGTACAAGGGAATGTTCGCCAAGCGGACGAGTGGTGCGCCACCATTTTGGCGGCGAGGGGATCGAGGAGCAGAGGCCTGTGCCACAACTGAGTAAGTCGGTGCAGGTCCTGGAAAAAGGGGCGCAGCTGACTTTGCGCCCCGGCCGCAAGGGGTAGTGGCGGGGGCAACAGCGGCAGGCTGCGAGGGAGCTGCGGTAGAAGAGGTCGCGGCAACCGCGGGAATATGAAGAAGGTAGGATGGGGCTGGATAGGGTGCAGGGCGAGGGAAGCGAGTCTGCATCTAAGGAAGGGTAGAGGAAGGAGGGGGTGTGCCCGAAGGCGCGGCCACCTGTGAGGGTGGGGGTGGCGGAAGGCGTAAGAGGGTGAGGTTGGCCCGGGTCTGGGCAAGCTCGTCCTCGAGAAGTTGGACGTAGATCGTGCGAGGAGTGGCAGGAGGATGAGTGGGGGAGGTGGACGCACAAGCAGCGCGGGGCATCCCAGAGGGGGAAGAGCCAGATGGCGCTGCGGTCGTGCGAAGGTGAGGGAGAAGCGGGGCACCCGGAAAAGCTGAGACCATGGTAGCGGGTTGTGGTACCGTGGCCGTAGTGACCAGAATCTAGGCGGGTGCGCCCGTAGACTGAGGGAGGGCCTGACTCGTGGCAACCGTCGAGCTAGGGGGGTGGACGGTCACCAAGATGGTCGGGTCCGGGGCAGCGGAGGAGGAAGCTCCACCGTGGCCACCCCGTCGGAGGGCTAGAGACCCAGACTGGGAGCCAAAAGAAGAAAGAGAGTCAGGAGATGAAGGACAAACAACGTCTTGGAGTTGCTGCACGCTGGCGCCAAGGGTCGCCACCTGCGCCTGTAAGGGCACAAGGATCGCGAGTTGTGCCTGGATGGGCGTGAGGAGGGAGGTGACGAGGGTGTGCAAATCCCCCTGGGGCTGCTGGCCCTAAGCCGCCGGCACGGTTGTGGAGCCCGGTGCCGTGGTCGTCGCCTCGTCAGCGGCGTGTGACACACCGTCGACCATGGGGAGGTGACGGGCCGAACGGGAGGGGGCCAGAGGAGGTCCGCGTGAGCGGAGGGCGTAGGGGGGGGTCCGCGGTTGAAAGAGGCGGACGGCGCCAGCAAGGCTGGCGCGGGCGCCGTCAAAGGGGGAGTGGTGGTTCGGGTCCACGGTGCCCGAATAGGAAGGGGAAGTGGGGGGGAGGTTTGAAGAATCCTAAACCCTAAAAAAAACCTAAGAAAACCCTAACCGGAGTTTGAGTGGTTAGGGTAGGGTACCGGTGACCTAATCAAGAAAATAAAACAGCAAGCATCGGAGGGGAAGGCGGAAAAAAAACAAATAAGTAGTGAGATTTCAAGAGAAAAACAAAAGAAAATAAATAATAAAAAGAATTAAGGGAAGAAGTAAACAAAATGTGAAAAGAAAAATAATATTTATTTTTCTGAAATTTTCGGCAACATTTCCCTACCCCCCATGGGGTCAAGAATGTGCCGAGGGGAAAGGCGAGACCGAGATAAGCACACTCGGTTTCAAACTGCCACAAATAAAAAAAATCAAAAAATAAATAAAAAATTAATAAATAAATAGATAAATAAATAAATAAGTAAATAAGTGGATGAGGAGGTGGAGAGAAATGGAGTATCTGATTTTTCAAAAATTTTGGCAACATTTCGTTACCCCCATGGGGTCGAAGTGTGCCGAAAAAGACTAAGTAAGAGAAAATCAGAAAATTTCGGCAGCACTTCGTTACCCCCACGGGGTCAAAACGTGTG
>BFEA01000299.1:1584879-1595698 GCA_003427395.1 Chara braunii | reverse complement strand
GCCGAAAAAGACTAAGTAAGAGAAAATCAGAAAATTTCGGCAGCACTTCGTTACCCCCACGGGGTCAAAACGTGTGCCGAAAGCAAGAAAGACTAATACCTAAACAGATTTAAGGTTGCCGTAAAAAAAAATGGAAGTTTCATAATAAAGAAAAGAAAATGAAATAAATCAGAAAATCAGACAAGAGGGTGGGGAGTAAGATAATTCGATTCTTTTTTGAAAGGAGAGGAAATATAAATCAAGAGAAGATAAAAAGAAGAAAAAGGAAAAAACAAAAAATTTCGAAGTTGGGGGGAAGGGAGATGAAAAGGTGAAGGAAAGGAGAGAGAAATGGGTGGGAGAGAGAAAAAAGAGTGAAGGGGGAGATGGAGGGAAGTGATGGGGTTGTTGGGGGAGAGAATGGGAGAGATAGGGATGGGAAAGGTGGTGAGGGATCAGGAAGCAGAGAGAAAAGAGGAGAAAGAAAAGAAATAAATGAATGAAATAGAGGAGAATAGTGGGGTGGTGGGAGAAAAGGTGGGGTGGGGAGAGGGGTATGAGTAAGAGGAGAGAGAAAAGGGAGAGAAAGTGGGTTAGTAGCCAGAGGGGAGAAGTGATACCTGGCCCTTGGTGTCTCCAAGGGTACAAGGTGTACCAAGACCAGGAGGGTCTTGGCCTTTGCTGCAGCAAGCCAGCTGAAGGAGAGAGGGGGCTGAGATCCTGATCAGCCCCTAGCAACAGTTCTGCAGATCTGCAGATCTAGGGTCTGCTGTGTGAGCAGGTCGTCACCACTGTAGAGCAGCCCCCTAAGCAGGGGGGTCTTCAGTTCCACCACAAGCTGCCACGTGGTAGTAGAGATGGCCACGTGCACAAACAACAGCTGCCAAGAGGGGAGGGGGGGGGAGGCAAATAGCAGCCTGGGCGCTGCTGCCATGCTCGCCGCCGGGGGGGGGGGGGGGGGGGTAAATAGCTGGCACAAAACTTTTCAACAACAGTGTGCCGCTATATAAGACCATATGCACACTGTGGCGAGTGTGTTATGGCAGCAGTACACGCACGCACAAGCCCAGCAGCTGCCTGGGTTCAAACCCCAGCAGCAGCAGCATTCCAGATCTTGATAATATAATCCGGGAGCGGGGTGGGGCGGGGCAGCATAGGCGCGTGGTGCGCGCAAGTGCGGCGGCCTTGGCCACGATCTCGTGAGCACACTCACTTTTTCGCCACGTGCACGTGCTTATGAGCACACTCACTTTTTCACCACGTGTCACCTTTGTGCTGCGTCGTTTTTCTGCCCTCGTTTTCGTCGAAAAATTGCCCGAAAACAGCGAGAAACCCGCCTGTCGGGTTTTGGTGTTTTCCCAGCTGTACGGGGTGGTGGGTGGGAATGGGGAACGTTCCCGCTCTGATACTAATGTAGCGGACCCACCGGGAAGGTGCTCCGCCTGGGATACAGATAGAGATGGAGGATGAGGGAGGAGCGAGATGGCACAGCGCAGCTCCCACGCAAGACTCCAACGCACGTACTCCAAAACTGTGCAAGTGTAGAATGATAGAGAAAACAGACAACTGCCGGGGTATACCCCAGCGGACTAACGGGACTGGACTGGACTGGCTGGTACCGACAGGGGTACCGACCTGGACTGGACTGCCCCGAATAGAACACAGGCCTGTGAGAACAGGCCAAGGGGCTGGTCTCACAGACCAACCAGAGGTCCGCTACACTTGCCCTGATTCTTCATTTCTGACCGTTGATCTTCATAATCAACGGTGAGAAAGTAAGAATTCAGGTACGTGGGACTTGGCCCCTAGAGAGGGAAAGGGAGTGGGCTTAGTCGGGGTGGGCGAAGTTGACGCGAGTTTCACCGGCAAGTGTTTGTATACAGAGCGGATTTTTTAAAAAAACAAAGAAAAAGTAGCTTTATCAGGGCCCAGGGCCCAAGGCAGAAATACAATGTCAAGGAGCTGCAGATCCAGGTGTTTTTTTTTTTTTTTTTTTTTTTTTTGGCCAAGGACCAGACCCGAAGTGATTGCTGGTAGTGGCAGCCAATGGTTGTCCTGACAGGATAGGCCACCTTCCCTACCCATCCCCACGTTAATACTCCCAGCGCACCCCCTGTCCCTACTATCCTACCTCAATGTGACCAGCACTAAGGACCATCACCCTACCAGTATCGAGGGCAACTTGGACCAGACAGCAGTGACAAGCACCAAGTCTGGGCCAACCTCCCAGCCCTGATGGAAGCGGAAGCGGACGAACCGCCAGACTCATGCAATCTTCTACAGGCCCAATTCAGAGAGTCTACCCAGCAGGATTACCTAAGCAAGGCAGGCCAGCGCCCGCGGAGACATCCTACCGTCCTTCCCCTAGCTTACCCAAGGCTAGGCGGAACTCAGGCTAGCCGGAGCACTTATATCCCAACCCCTACCCTTTTTCATGTCATCCTTGCGCAGGGCCCATGCTAATCGTTTTTTTTTTTTTTTTTTTCGAAAGCTATAGTCTTCTCTCAATTTCACGTCACACTACCTACCTACCACTACTCCTAATTGTAGGCATGTCGCATACAGGGAACCCCGTAGCAGCCAGAACCGTATTCACGAGAGAGCATGGGGGGGTTGCTCCCGACCTGCAGGTGGGCGATACCGGCTAGGGGACAGCCAGTAGCATCAGGGACCATGCCAACAGGGCCAATCCCTATGCCTCCCCTCAGGTCCCCTCCCCTACGAACATCAACAGACTCTGCTCAATGCCGATCGGGGGATCCAGTGGTCTATCTCTAGGTGGCGGGCGCCAAGCATGCCCAAGAAGGTACACGAGGTCAATGGGGGATTGAACCCACGACCTCCTGAATGCCACTTGTGAGCCTTACCAACTGAGTTATGGCGCTGGATAAAAGATTTGGAAGATGATGAAAGATTTGAGAAAAGAATATAGCCTAATAAAAAAGAAAAAATACTTTTTTTTTTTTTTTTTTTTAAACCACCACTACCTGCAGCACGTCTGTCACCAAAAAGGCTCCACGGTGGAAAACTCGAGGAGCGGTAGTACCGGGCGAGTAGCGTTAGCGCTCCGGCTCCGCCGCTGCCACGTGCGAGAGCACACGGCGCTGCCCTACCGTCAACTTCGCCATCGCGATGAAGCACGGAGTAGGTGACGCGCACCCTGAGTCGGGGTGGAGGGCAGCCTCACGCCGCGTCAACCTACAAGGGTAGTCCCAAGGCACCCGATAGGATAGGACATAGCAGGGTTTTTTAGGACACGTATGGAGGAATAGAGCGGAAGTGGCCGAGCTGACAAACTACCCCAATGGAGCCCCGGGCGGATGTAGGAAGATCAACGCAACAACGCCCGCACATCCCGCCTCATAGGGAAGCTCGAGAGAGAACCAGTATTGTAAGAGACGGAAGGAGAGACGATCAGATAAGAGAATCAATAGGCAAGTGTTATGACGAGGGGGTGTGCCCAGAGGGAGGGAACCTGGGAGAAGTAGTGGAAGACGAAGGAGGCAGACACTTTGTGGTAAACAGTGAGGTGGACGCAATCAAAGAATAGTGGCTCAAGGAAAGAACAACCATTATTATCTTCCAATAAGGAGTGAAATTCCTCACAAGAGCAGTGAAGGAGGACCTAATTCGAGCTTTCGAAGATGGATGGATGACTCAAAGGCTCTTCAACCCAAATGTTAAGCGGGGCAGAATAGCCTTCGAAGGGGCAAATGTGGCATCGTACGTAGTGAACGCGAAAGAAGTGACACAGTGGCTCCTACGGGAAAGGGTGGCGAAGATCAAACTGGGAGAGGAGGAGTTCCAGGTAGCCTTCAAACCGTGGATGACACGCCAAGAGTTGAAGGAGCTCAAGATGCACGAGGCAGAATCTAATTTCTGGGTGATGGCACTACGAGTGCAGCTGGACGCATACGTTTACCTCAGAGACGCTGTAGAAGGCACGTTCACGAGAGTATTGAACATGCACCCGCCAGAACTTGATAGAACCAGACCTAAAGTAATGAACGTTAAATTTGATATGGCACTTGAAACCCGTTTTACAGTGGATGACTATGTGGAGATCCAGTCTCCGAGGGGCGAGAGGTGGAAAGTTGATATAGCTACACCATACACAGATTGGTGTAGGATCTGCAGATGGTACTACCACATGGAGGAACGATGTCCACGCAAGAGGGAGACAGGTCAACGGGGGACATTACCAGGAGAGTGCCAGGGAGGTCACAAAGAACGCTTTCGGCAACATCAAGAGGAACACGCGAGATTGGCAAGTGAAGTGGAAAGGAGAGGAGGCCCATTAAGCGGTCAAGGTCCAAGTCGCCTCCTAGTGGGGACAAGTCAAGGGGGCACTCAAGTGCAAGGCCCACAAACCAGGACGAGTGGTACGGGGAACTCGGTGGGAAGAGCGGACGCCAACCGGTTAGCAGAAGCATACGCACAAGGAGTCCCAGGTGCAGTGCAAAGACACCAGGTGGAGCAGGATCCTGGTACACATAGAGGAGAGGTGTTGGGGGGTCCCTCAATGCCCCCCCCGTGGACAGATCGTTCGTTGTGGAGGCAGGCTGTGTGTCCGATTTTGAATTCAACGTGGGTTCCACGTTGAAAAATTCAATGCGCGTTGAATTCCCGTTAAACTCTCGTTCAAACGCGTATTGGACACGAATTAACGGCGTCCGCGATGGTTCTTTTCCTGGGCTAAAACTTATCAAAAAAAAAAAAAAAAAAAAAGGGGTTGTAGGTTTTTTTAAGGACTACAACCTTGTATTTTTGTCTTTATTTTTTTATGTTTAAATATAGTTTTAAAAAATTAAAAACATAAACACAATAAAAAAAACAAAAACTAAAATGAAATGAGTGTTTTTGTTTTGGGTTTCACACATATTGTTTAAGGGCTAAAAAAAAAAAAAAAATATATATATATATATATATAGGGTTGTAGATCTTTCAAAGATGTACAACAATTTATTTTTTATTTTATTTTTTTAGAATTTCGTGTATTTTTTAAAAATCAAAACCATAAAAAGAAAATAAAAAAAAGGAAAAAAAGACACACACACACACAAAATTGGGCTGTAGCAGGTTGCATGAGTCTTGCGTCAGTTGGTTGAGAGAACCCAAGCCCTAGGCCGCATGTGTGAATGTATGGAAAGTAGGCCCTGGGCTGGATACGGGTAATGGACCAAACACAGGCCAAAGGCAGCTGGGGGCATGCAACCACCTCAGGCCCAAGGCCTGTTTTCGTTTGTGCTGGGCCTCAGGCTACCGGGGCCTACTGGAAGCTTCCTGGGACTGAACACAGGCAGGCCACTTCGATGTAGCAAAGGGCCTGCCTCCACATTGGACATTCGGGTGCTGGCTGCATGTTGCGTAAGCGCTGCCGCGCTGTAGCTCGCTGGCACTCACGCGCTCACGGGCGAGCAGGAAGGAGCAGGCAGCCATAGCCGAGCTGCGCTGCTGTAAGCTGGGTGTGGCGCAGGGTGGTCCTTGGGTGCAAGTGGAAGCTGTGTGTTGGGGAACGAGGTTGTGAGTAAGGCGAGCGACATACCTGGTGCTGGAAGTGTGCGACATTAGTCGCTGTATGCTCGTACTTCGGGAAAGTTGTTGACGTAATCTTCGACATTGTAGTCTAGGCTAGATAGGATTTGCCATCTGTAGTCTGGGCGCCGAGCGCGAGATATCAACATTGGTTCTTCATTGATGATGATAATAAGACTTTACCAGCATTGTCAATTATGAGTTCTTGGTGTCTTCTTAATTGGTGAAACTCGTGATGCAATTTTGTTGTTGGTTCGAGGTCCCGACTATTTGGTCTTGTGTATATGATGTTGTTTGATTGCTGAAGTTCGCTATTGCTCATCTTCCTTGCACAGTAGAAGAGAAAAAAAAAAAAAAACACGGACCCAAATCGCCCGCCCAAACCCATATCGCCCGCCCAAACCCATATCGCCCGCCCCCAATTTTCAACGGGAAAAAACTATATCCCTCAAAAGGGAAACAATGGACATACGCTAACAATCATGCACACACACACACACACACACACACACACACACACACACACACACACACACACAACAGAATGAGTAAACTAAAGGTGGCAACGTGGAATGTGAGGGGCATGGGGGATACTACAGACAGAGGAAAGCGAAGGAGGATAATATCCGATAAAATCATGGGCACATGATTGGAGGATAAACATCCTACTACTACAAGAGACGAAACTCTCGGAGGAAAAGTTGAAAGAACTGGGTAAATGGTGGGATGGGCCGCAGGTCTGGGCCCGAGCGCAGGGGACACGAGGGGGAGTGGGAATACTGATCCACAGAGATCTGCCAGTGAAGATAGTAGATGCGGAAGCGGATATTTGGGGAAGGTGGGCATGAGTGAGGTTAGAAGAGGGACACGTGGAATGGACGGTAATGACAATTTATGCACCAACAAACACCACGGAGAAAGCGAGATTCTTCCGGAACCTGATCCCGCACATCCCCAAAGTGGAGAAGTTAATCATCGCAGGGGACTGGAATATGTCCTTAGACACAGCACTGGGCCCAGCCTTGCATGTAGCAAATAGAGTTGACACCCAAGCTCTCCTAGCACTAATGGAGGAGCTTACTCTCGCAGACCCGTTCCGCTCCTTGACGTTGGAAGAAGCAGGTTACACATGGACATCGCATATAAAGAGGGACAACAACCTTGCCACAAGACGTAGGCTGGACTATTTCCTGGTGGGGGAACAAACACTCGATGGGCTGTTGAAGGTTACTCCCGTGTGCCACCCCCTATCGGATCATAAGTCGGTGGTTGCAGAGGCATGCCTGCAGTGGGGTACGACAAGGGGTCGTGGCTTCTTCAGATTGAATAGCCGGAATCTAACGGACATTGGACTACAAGAATGGGTAGCTAACCACATGGGGAAGTGAGACGCAGCAAAGGACCTGTTTGAGTCTGCAGCTGAATGGTATGATGGGGGAACAACGATAGTGTCTAGCATCCTAGATGTGTGCTCAAGGATCCTGGCAAAAGGGAGAAACAAAAGGGAGGCGGAATGCAAAAGGAGGGTGGAGGAGGCAGAGGAAAAGATGGAGGGACATCCGATCTCAGCAAGATTCTGGACAGGCCCCTTACATTGGAAGAAGTGTCTCAAACGGTCAGGTCAATGGCCAAGGGCAAGTCGCCAGGTGTGGACGGATTGACAATCGAGTTCTATCAGAAGAACTGGCCCAGTTTTGGCCAGACACTGGTGGACCTATATAACGAGGTCATGACAGGCGGGAAACTGGGAAAGATGATGACGCGTGGAGTAATTGCAGTCCTGTTTAAGAGTGGGGATACATCAGTGATAAAGAACTGGAGACCAATCTCCTTGCGGAATGTGTCCTACAAGATACTGGCGAAGTCGCTGGCAAGAAGATTGGCGCAGTACCTGCCAGACTTGGTGGAAGAAGACCAGGGGGCCTTCGTGCAAGGAAGATCAATCTTCAATAACATAATCACGGCGATTGAGTCGCTGGAAATTGTGCAAGAAGAGAACTTGGACATGGCCGTACTACTCATAGACCTTGAGAAGGCGTACGACAAGGTGGGCTGACCGTTCGTAATCACCTCTCTCAGGCACATGGGTTTTGGAGAGAACATCTGCAAGTGGGTCAAGGCTATGTACACAGAGGCAACGTCAGCGGTGATGGTCAACGGGTTCATCTCAACCCCGTTTCAGATCACACGGTCATTGAGACAAGGCTGCCCCTTGGCACCCCTCCTATTTGTGTTGCAAATGGAAGTCCTGCTGAATCGGGTAAGGAATCACCCACAGATTGGGGGCCTCAGATTAGCCAACGGGTCGGAATGCCGGGTAAAAGCGCTCGCTGACGACCTCTTCATGGTGTGCGAAAACACAGTCTCAGCCCTCTCGGCCTTGAAGGAAGTGTTGCACGAGTACTCAGAGCTCTCAGAGGCTTCAATCAACTGGAATAAGTCGACATACTTCCTTCCGACGTGCTTTCAACTGCAAGTACAGTGGGGTATGAAAAAGGTAGAAGAAGGAGAGGAGGAGAGATTTCTGGGGGTGCTCATCAGCCTGCAAGTGAAGTCAACAACCCAGGGAGCTCTGCTCCAGCAAAGGATCGTGGCAAGATTACACGTTTGGGGTACAACGTGACACCTGTCTCTGATGGGGAGGGCCCTATTCTCCATTTTGTGGTTCGTGTCCACAGTGAGGGTCCGCTTCCTGTCGAAACCACAGGCTAAGAAGGAAGAGGGTTGCCTGACAAAAGTTGCGTGGGACACTCTGACCTTCGCAAGAGAACAGGGTGGCCTAGGCATGGTGGATCCAGCAAGGAGGAATCAGGCTCAGCTAAGAGCATGGTTATGCAGAATTGCCTCTGCAACACACAAGGAGCATTGGGTGCCTATGGCTGAATGGATTCTGATGAGGGAGTGGGATCTATGCAGACCGGAGGACGTGTGGGTATGCTTTTTCATGGAGTCATTTATGAAGAGAAAACTGAAATCGCCGTTCTGGGAGCCAATAAGGAAAGCGTGGAGGAAGCAACCCTCGGACACCCAGGCAGAACCTCAGACAAAGGAGGAAGTGCTACAGAAACATCTGTTTGAAAACAAACGTATCCGGGACGAAGAAGGTGCAACGTTCCTGGCGGACGGGTCGACTGCAACTTTTGGGCTGGCGTGGGTGAAACGAGGTGTAGTCCGAATTGGAGATTTGTGGTGCACCTTAACGGGAACCTGGAAACCGCTAACAATACTCAAGGAAAAGCTAAGTGGGCTGAGAAGGGTGGAAGTGAACTGGAAGAGAATTGCGGACACGATTCCCACAGGTTGGATGGATACCATGGGCCCAAGGGGAGTTGAGCCGCCAGGCACCTGGTACATGGCTACTGAAGAACAAGAAGGAGTGGTGTGGAAGAAGGTAGTGGAAACGCTGCCAAACGGCTTCTGCAGAGTGGAAAGATGGAGGAGCAGCTCCCACACGAAAGAACTGCAGAAAGTAAATGAGGTGACCAAAATGAACTGGCATAATCTGAACCAGATTCGGGTTATGGAACTGCAAACGAAGCAGAGCTCGATGAGAACTCTCACCTGGATGGGTGGTCTTCCTCTGAACGAACTCTGCATTGATCCCCAGGCTTGGAGCTGGAGGGAGGAAGGACAGAGCACAAAGCCCTGGGCGATGGGAGAACTCACAGTTAAACAAGACTACAAAGCAAAACTGTCGGTGGGCATCCCCGCAATTATAGTAGGGGTCGTCGCCCCGGACAGACACATGGACCGCTGGAGGCTTCCATCTCCCTGCCCCCCATACATCGAGGCAGATGAGCACACGTTAGCAGACTTAAGCCAAAGGCTGAACGTGTTCGATTCTTATCGTAGAACATTCTCAGGCAAACGCAAGTTCACATGCTTTTGTAAGTCTCAGACGGGCATGGCCTCTAAGTCTCGCATTGACCTTATCCTGCTATCTGAAGAGTTTCAAGGGGCTCTGCAAATAGCAGAGATATTCCACCCTAGCCCCTTCCCGGGCCTGGACCACGTGATGGGCGTGGTTATCCTGTCCTTTAGAAGGAAGCCTGACCAAGGCAAGGGGTTCTACAAGCTCAACACATCCTTATTGGAAATTGAAAGATTCAAAGAATATCTCAAAGATGTATGGTCCTTCTGCCGCGACCAGAGAGCCCCACTTCAAGACGACATCCTGTGGTTCAACAACGGCCTGGTATACCTGAGCCGCAAATGCAATCGATATTCTAAACTACTAGCCGCTCGACGACATGTTGATGGAATCCAAGCCTATAATCGCCTTCTCTACCTGGAACAGCAGGAGACAGACTCAAGTAACGAAGAATCTCTACGATCGTTGGCACAAGAAACCCGAGACCTGGAAGACGGGCTCCTGGTATACATGGAACGCCGCTGGCAGGGCTCACGAATCCGAGGTAAACTCTGGAGACACCAGATTGAGGGAGCAATGAACACGAGGTTCTTTGCGATGGCTAGAGCGAGATCCGGGAGATCAGTCATAGAGGCCCTGGCTGACCCGAAACGACCCCAAGGATCGCTCGTCACCTCCACAGCTGAATGCACTTATATTGCTAGAGAATTCTATAAAGAACTGTTCACATCCGAATGTGACCACATACCGGCCCTCCAAAGAACCAAAGAAATAGAGGAATTCCTCCTCCCCTTGAAGGTCTCCCTATCCGATCAGCAAAAGGACTCCCTGGACCAACCCATGACCAAAGAGGAAATCAGGACAGCCCTCTTGCACATGGAAGAGGAGAAGACCCCGGGCATAGAAGCCTTCCCAAAGAGTTCTGGGAGGCACTCTGGGACTTTTTCGCCCAGGATCTAATGGACTACTACCACGTCGTCTGGACGTCTGGGAGGATGGGCGAATTCGTGGGACAGGGAATCCTAACACTCCTATACAAAAAAAAGGGGACAGGAACAACATACGGAACTATCGGCCAATCACCCTTCTCACCGTTGTCTACAAGATGGCGGCCAAGGCGATGACCAGCAAACTGGAAAAAGTAATAGCGGACATAATTCACCCATCGCAAACAGGTTTTATAACAACAAGATCCATACAGGATAACATCCTACTCATCAACGAACTAATAAAACTTTCCCGTCAATCCAAGCATAATGCGGCCTTTATTTTTATTGACTTTGAGAAGGCCTACGATCATGTTGATTGGCTATTCCTCGATAAATGTCTGGAAAAGCTCAACTTCGGGCAGGCCTTTCGGAGATGGATTGGTATCAGGGTTGTCAACCCCCGGGCCCGGGGCCCTGGCGGGGGTCCCGGGGGTCGGGGGTCGGC